>PVJH01008804.1:0-82938 GCA_004026705.1 Nesogale talazaci | reverse complement strand
TTCAGCATCTCTTCTGACATCCACTTTGATCTTTCTTGTCTTTTAAGTGACATTTTACTTTCTTCATGAATGATATTTTTCCACAGCTCATCAAATCTTTTGCTATTAGTTTAAAGTATATCAACTTTGTTTTTGAGGTGCTCTCAAAATTCAGTGTAGACTCATTCTAATTTTATTCAGCTTCAAGCTCTACTTATGTAGGAACAAGTGATATTGTGCTCTGCATATAACCCCTGACCTCATTTTAGTATATGTGCTGTCAAAGTGAGCATGATCCCCAATCACATTTAACTGCTGATTTTGAACTTCTCTGGTGTCTCTTCCCACAGCTGTAGGGCATTTTATTTCTATGTATTCCACCCATGGAAGTGCATGTGTATAGTTTCAGTTTGTATTGTTGAAAAAATTGTTAAAAGTTATTTGGGATGAAGTTGTTTTGGGTCTGATAAGGTTATGTCAGGAAACATCCAGCTTTGTTTCTATCATAAGATCATATATTCCCACTATGGTTTCTTCTTATTTGTTTCCAACTTTTACAGTACAGGCACCAAGAATTTTCAGTTTCTTGGTTGCAAGTTTGATCCATTGTACATGGAAGACATTGGTAGAAAATTTTAGATGCACCAAATTAAACAAATTGGTAGAAGTTTCAGAAATAACAGGAATAAACAAGCTAGAAGCAGTGCTAGGGGAAGAGAGTAGGTAAGCAGCATGAATATGTCTACAGAACAGAATCCTAAAAGCATAAGGAAAGTCTTCCAGTTCTAACCAAGAAAAAAATCGTCCCCATAGAAGCAGTGTTCTGAATTCAGACTTCTACCTTTCTAAAATGTGGAGGGAAAACAAACTAGGAGCCATACTGGTTCTCTACATTAACCTTTTGACTTCCGCTTAGGTATCTGGTGTGCACGTGAAAATATCTGAGGATTTGCAACCCAATCTCTACTCTTTATTTTGCCAGTTGAAATATAAATATAGAAAATAATTGTAATATTTGCTTATACTATTAGAACATCGAAGAAGTACAGTTAAAATCAGGGAAGATTTCTAGAAGTAGTTCCTCTTTGTAGTAAGTATTTAGAATGCATGCCTATACATATTTATTTATATATAATTAAATAAATAACTTGACTTTTACATGAGGAAGAATGATATGTTGTTTTAGTCACTTGCGAGATGCTGCTGACAGCAAAATACTTGTTTCTGATATGTAGGAGGATTATTTTTATTATTTATTTTAAAAAGCAAGGGGGAAATCATTAAGTAATAGGGTTTAAAGTTAAGCAGAACAGTATTTAAGATCGTGTGCAGATTCCCACAGCCTCTATGACCTTGAGAAAGTTGTTTTATTCTTTGGTTGAGCTTCCCTCTCTTTCTGTGTAAAGGAAAAGATATCCTTTGCTTGGGGTTACTGAACAGAGTCAGCAAATAAATATATGTGAAACTGTTTTCAAAAAGCACATAGCCTCTGCCAGGGGTTCAGTTAGCTTTCTTACTGTTTAAAGAAATTCCCTAAAAAGAGAAAAAGTATATTGTTTAATACAGTTCCTCATTTGGTATACTAAAGGAGATTTTACAATGTTGACTTTAACTCAGATTTTAATTTACACTGTGATATTTTTTATTTCTTAATTCCCTCAGTTCACTTGTGTTGCAGAAAGCTGAGGTTCAGTACAAGATTTCACCTAAAACAATTCCCAAGACAACTTTCAACTAAATCTAAGAAAGATATTTTAAATAGTGTCATTTGAGGGTGGAAATAAAAGAAGAAAACATGAATTACCACCTTTTTAACATTTTAGTTTTAAACTTTCTTATATACTAATAATTTATTATAGTAAGGTACAAGATTTACTTTAAAATGGCCATTTTAGAGAATACCCTATATAATGACCAGTCCAAAATTTACCTGATTTTTAATCTATTAAAGTTCCTTGACCTAACTATACTTCTTCATGAAGTAATTGCGAAATCATTTTTCATGAAAAGATTAGTTTATTTCATCCTTTTCTTAACTTATGTATTAAATTTGATAAATAGTGGACTACGAAAGCAATGTCCATGCCATATATTTTGTAGAGAGATGTGACAAATAAGTGCTTTAGCAACAGTCTCTTCCACTTCCAGTCTAGGAAGGAACAATATTGTAGATTATGGCTTAACTGTATCATTTTATATACTAAAAAGTTCATCGTGTAAGCACTTTCCTCTTTTTCATTACTCTTTCCAGAGAGTCTCAGAATTTCTATCTCAGAATGCTTTAACTTCATAGCAGGTCCGTGAAAGCTGCACAGACGTTTCCTTTCACTGCAACTGAGGCGATTCTGACACTTAGCAACTCAATGGAACTAGGGAAACTGCGACTTTTTATGAGGAGAAACCGAAGCTCATGGTGGTTTCAAACTGCCGAACTTGGGCTTAGTAGCCCAGTGTGTGACCCACTCTGCCACCATTGCGCCTAAAAAATCAGGCGCACTGCAATCGAGTCAATTCCAATGCATATGGATCCTATATCAGTGTTCTAAGACTGTGAATTTTTATGGGAGCAGATAGTCTAGGCTCTCATGGAGCATCACGCATTTAAATAGCCTTGTTATCAAACACGATATCTTGGAACAGCGACCACAGTAGATGCTATTAGATTAAAATCTCACAGCTTATCATTTGTTCCATTCATCTTATCTTTGTTCTAGTTTTGTTATTTTCTGCTATCTTTTCAACTTAGGCTTTCCAAGTGGTAGTTTATTGGGGTTGTTGGTTTTTTTCTTTTGTTCTTTCTATGCTTTTCTTTATAGTAAATCCAGGATAAGGAAATCTATAGATGATAATTGGATTCATAGTTTTTCAGGGTATGTTGGGAAGCATGATGGGAAATGGGAAGCTAACAATAAAGAGTGAGAAAGATGAAAATATTATAATATTGAGTTGTGCTGATTAAACAACTCTATTAATTATTTTAAACTGTTGAATATGTTGAATCATAATGATATGATTTCATGTAATTAAAATGAAATATTTTTAAGCAAAATAGCTTATATATTTGTGTGGATAAGAAACAAAAAGCAAAGAAATAAAAGATCAAAATGATGTCAGAAGAGATTTTGAAATTTGCTTTTCATCAAAAAGTAGCTAAGGCAAATATTAAAAATTTGAAGTGAAAGAGCTAAACAGATAATTACAAAGGGACTCTGAGAAGTCAAAGTCAAATATTATCAAGAGATGTGCAAAGATGATCCTTTCAAGACCAGTGGTGAGAGTGGTGATACCCAGAGGGTGGAGCGAAGGTAGAATAGAAAGGGGGAACCAATTGCAGGAATCTACATATAACCTCCTCTCTGTGGTACGGCCAACAGGAAGGTGGGTGAAGGAACACATCGGACAGTGTACTATATGACAAAATAATGACAATTTGTAAATTATTAAGGCTTCATGGGGAGGGGGGTGGGGGAGAAAGGGGAAATATGGGGAGCTGATACCAGAGGCCTAAGTGGAAGGAGGATGTTTTGAGAAGGATGATGGCAACAAATGTGGTCTGCATAAAATTGATGTATGTATTGATCATGATAAGAGTTGTATAAGTCCCCAATAATATGATTTTTAAAAAAGAAAACCAAAAAAGTAAGGACACATTCAATGTATTTTAAACTGAAGAAACTCAAGAAAAATATCAAGTCTTAAATTACAATATTGAAAAATTCTATGGGCATGCTTCAAAACAATGCATACATTTTTCAGTGAGTTCTTCCCCCTTTCCTCCCTCTCTTCCTCCCTCCCTTCTTTCCTCCCCGCTCCTTCCCTCCTAGGTTGCTCTCATGTGGACAGAACAAACTAGTCACTCTCCCCAGGCAGTGGTGTCCTCTGTACTCTATAGCACATTCTTCTAGTGGGTGGGAGAGCTATCAACAGTGCTCAGATTGTGGCTGGCTTCATAATGCTCTCTATTAATGTGCTGTTGTATGTAGGTCTGTTGTCCTCAAACTCGACTCTTAAGAATGAGGTCTGTTCCCTCTCTCCCTTCCTTGTGGAGATGAAAATACCATATATACTCAAGTATAAACTGATCCAAATGTCAGCCTAGGCTCCTAACTGTACCATAAAAACTGCATGGAAAATGTGCTGAAAATCTCAGTCCATGCACAAGTTTGTATGGTAATACCATTACTGTGTGTGAATTAGTGTCCTAATACCCCAATTCCATCATTTTTTTTTTGCCTTCCTTGCTTTATAATTCTTAAGGACATGGTACCAGTGAGAAATGGGTCTGTTAGTCCCAATGCTTTCTGCATCTTATTATTATAATTATTTTTGCTATTATTGTTTTCCTCCTTCTTTTAGTTGAACGCCATATATGTCCCTGGGTTTTGCTGAATCCCTTGCCTTAGTGAGCCAGGACCTACACTGGGCACTTAGGAGTTGTTACTTAACCTAGAAGCCCATTGTGCTGTTTGTATTCACCTCAGTGGACTCATGGGGTACTTGTGCTGTTTGTATTCACCTCAGTGGACTCATGGGGTACATTGTGCTGTTTGTATTCACCTCAGTGGACTCATGGGGTACTTGTCGTTTTGTTCTTGACTAAGTTCACTTTGTGTAATTTCCTCCAGCTCCTTCCATGAGATGGCATACTTCATGTGTTCATCATTGCTTTTTAGGGATATGTAGCACTCAATTGCTTGCATATAACAGAGTTATTAATCATTGCGTCAGTTGATGGAAATTTAGGATGTTTTCAATTCTTGATTGCAAATTGCACCCTAATAAACATTAGAGCACAGATGTTTGGATGTTGTCTATTTTTACTTCTGGGTATATTCCCAGAAGGGGATTGATGTGTCATATAGTAACTCGATTTTCATTTACTTTATGTCTTGCCAAATCACTTTCCATAGTGGCTGCCTGCATGTACCTACAAGACCACTGGCAGTGTATGAGATTTCCTATCTCACCACCACCCCCCCCAACATTTATTGATTTTTTATTTTTTCAAATTGGACTATCTTGAGGGGTGTTAGGTGGCATCTCATACTTGTGTTCCTTTGCATTTCCCAAATGGCTAATGATCAGGAACATTTTCTCATATGTTTATTGATCATTCAGGTTTCCACCCTTGTGCATTCAGGTTTCCACCCTTGTGAAACTTCTGTTCAGATCTTTTTCCCACCTACTCCATGCACTAGTTGTTTTCTTTTTATTGTACACTAGCAAAGCATTATAGATTTTAGTAATGAGAATATGTCATTGCTAAAAATCTTTTCCAAGTCTATGGGCTCTGTTAATACTGTCTTGGTGAAGTTTTTAGATGTACACAAATGTTTTATCTTTAGTATATCCCACTTGGCAATCTGTGCTTACTCTGTGTGTATGTCCTTCCCTATGTCCGATAGCCTATGTAATCCCTGTGCCAAGGTTCTTAGTTCTGTCCCAATTAATACATTGATGGTCTTAATAATTTGGGAGTTTACCTTGAGGTTTACAACCCATGTTGAATTTATTCTTGTGCGTGCAGTGAGATATGGATCCTACTTCATTTTTCTGCAGGTACATATCTACCCAGAACCATTTGCTAAAGAAGTCATCTACATCCCACTTGATTTTTTTTTTTTAGGTCTTAATCAAAGGTAAATTGTCTCTACACTGACGGTTTTATTTCTGGATTTTATGTTCCTTCCCATTGATCTTAGTATCGGACATTATACTAATGCAATGCTGTTTTGACCACAGTGGCTATATAATAAGTGTTAAATCAGGTAAAGCCAGTCCTCAGACTTTGTACTTCTCTTTGAGGGATTCTCTGCTAATTCTGGGCTTCTTTGCTTTTCATATGAAGTTGGTAGTCAGTTTTGTTCAATATTTTGAAAAAAGATTTAATAACGATATCAGGATAGCATTAAACATTTATAGTGTCTTGGGTAGAATTGACATTTTTGCAATAATAAGTCTTCCAATCTGCGAGCATGAGAAATTCCTCCATTTGTGGAAGACACTTTTGGTTTCTTGTCAGGTAGCTTTCCTTTTACAAATCTTCTAGGGTCTTTTGGTAAGGTATATCTCTAGATATCTCAATTTGTGTTTGGCTACTGTGAATGTACTGCTTCTTGGTTTCCTCTTCTGTGATCTTACCTCCTGTAGATAGTACTCCAATAGACTTCTGCTTGTTGATCTTATATTCTGTCACTCTACCACACTTCTCCATCTCTTACAGCACTCCTATTGTGCAGCTTTGGGGATTTTCAATATACAAAATCATGTCTTTTTCAAATAATGATAGCTTCATCTCTTCTTTTCCTCAAAATATACCATTAATATTCTTCCATTGCCTTATGTTGTCAGTAAGGACCTCCAGTATGATGCTGAATAAGTAGACAAGGGACATCCTTGTCTAATCCCCTTTTTTAGTAGTGTTGTTTTCATCTTTTCTCCATTAATTATAATGCTGACTGCAAGGTTTTCGTATATAGCTTGTATTATATTGAGGGATCATCGTTACATTTCTATCTTCTTAATTCTCTTATTTAGGAATGGGTGTCATATGTCAAATGCCTTTTCTATTGATTGTATCATGTAGTTCTTGTCCTTTCTTGTCAATGTGATGGATACTGTTGATGGACTATCAGATATTAAACCATCCCCACATCCCTGGAATGTAACACATTTGTTCATGGTGTATTATATACTTTTGTATTCTATTGGACCATTTTTTATTGACGATTTTTGTGTTCATGTTCATTAGAAATAATGGTCTGTAGTTCTCTATACTTGTGGGATTCTTGCCCACTTTAGGTATTGTGTTAGTCTGAGTAAAATGGAGAAACAAATACATAGACTCACATGTTGATATAAAAGAATGGTTGATATACAAAAGGAGTGGAACATTGAGAAAGCATTCCAACCCAATCTAGTTCAAAGTCATATGTCCGATATTTACCCATATGCCCAATATCAGTCTATAAAGTCTCCTTCCAACTCACAGTCACATGCCAGTGGGTACAGAGTTCCAACACTGGCAGGGGTCTCCCCAGGGCTCTTCACTTCCAGGGCTCAGGGCCCATCAACAGTTTCCAGTGGTGCCAGAAGCAACTCAGCACTGGCCAGGGTCTCCACGTGGCTTCTCCAGCTTCAGAGGTCTGGTCCCATCAGGGTAAGGCCATGTGACTTCTCTTCCGGCTCGTCCAGCTCTTCAGATGCTGCCATCTTGTCTTCTTTATAGTTTTTTGCCTCTGAGACTAACTCCCAACAACTGGGTAGATAGCTTCTCATCTCCATGAGGGAAATATCCCAAGATTTCTCAGATGTCTCAGGAGAAAGCCATGCCCACATGGAGATTTCATTGGCTACTCAATGGCTATCTCCAAATTAACAGGCTAGACCGCAACCTTACATCTCAATCATGAAATTAACATAAGCACATGACCGCCACAGGTATCAGTTATACTAACTTCATTGAATGAGTTTAGGAGTTTAATATTCTTTTCTATCCTCTGAAAGAATATGGGTGGGATTGGTGTCTGCTCATTCCTGAATGCTTGGTTGAATTCTCATGTAAGCCAATCTGGTCTAGGGATAGTTTTAATTGGTAGTCCCTTGATAATTTTATTTATTTCTTCTCTTGCTATGAAGCTATTGAAATTTTTGGCATCTACCTGGGATAATTTGGAAAAGGATCCTTTTTCCAAGTATTTTTCCACTTCTTCCAAATTGCTGAATCCATTGGAATACTTCATTCTACTGTGTAGAGTACTGAGTACTTCATTCTACTCTGTAGCCTTTTAATTTCATTAAGATTCATTGTAATTTCCCCAGTGTCAGCCTTCATCCTGGCCATAGATGTTTTTTCCTTCCTTTCTTTGGTTAGCTTTCCCAAAGGTCCATCAAATCTGTTGATCCTTTCAAAGAACCTACTTTTTTACTGTGGTGCTTTGCTTCATTTTCTTATTTTCCTACTTGTACACTTTAGTCCTGATCTTTATTATTCATTTTTTCTGTTACTAGTGGGAATATTCTGTTCATCTTTTTCTAACTTCTGGATATTTGGGGATAGTGTATCAACCATGAACCTCTCTTGCTTTATTATATCTGCACTAATCACTATAAAGTTTACTTTCTAACTGCTTTTGCTGTGTCCCAAAGGTTTTGGTACATTGTATTCTCATTCTCATTAGTTTCTAAAAACTTCCTAATTTCATCTCTTTCCTGGGCTAATACCTACTAATTTTGAAAAAAAAGTTATTGATCTTCCAGTTGCTTATTTTAATTATCCTTTTATTGATTTTCAGCTTTATGGTGTAGGAATCTGAAAGGTAAGTCTGGGTGATCTCTATGAGTTTTATTTATTCAGGTTTAACTTGGGTCCCAACATGAGGTCTATTTTCAAACATGTGCCATGTGTGCTTGAAAAGAATGTGAATTATTTTTTGCATTTGGGTGGCGAGCTCTAAAACTGTCTATTGGGTTAAGTCACCTAAATGTAGAGTTTAATTTTGTGATCTATCTTTTTAGAGAGCAGTATGTTTGAGTCACTATAATTGTTGAGCCTATGGTATCTTTATTCATCTTTTTAAGTCTTTGGTTGATGAATGTCACAGGTCTATCGTTGGGTGAGTTATGTATTTGGTATGCTCACTGACTTTTGGTCCAGTGATCCCTTGAGCATCAAAGCAAGAGTTTTCTCTTGCTTTGATTTGCACCTTGAGATCATTTTTCTAAAGATTAGGATTGTGATCCCTACTTTTTGAAAAAATTTCCAATTTTTTTTATATTTTCGCTAGACTTTAATTATTAGCCATTTTTTTTCCTGTGATGTGTGGCTCTTGCAGATAACAGATTGGTGGGTTGTGTTTTCTAAAACAGTCTGCTATTGTTTGTCTTTTAAAGAGTGATTCAGACGATTTGGAATTATTATATCCATATGTGGATTCTTTGATATCATCCAGTAACTTTTGTATTGGGTGTTTTCCTACCTCCTTTTTTATCAGTGTGTTATGTATGTGTGTGTGTGTGTGTGTGTGTGTGTGTGTGTGGAGGGTCATTCTTGACTTATTTTAAGCATTGAGCCAGTATTACCTTGAGGGTTTGTGTTAGTCCAGGTATACTAGAGGAACAAATTCAAGGACACGCATATAGATATAAGGAAAGGGTTTATATACAAAAGGAATGACACTAAGAAGACATCCCAATCCAGTCCAGTACAGTCATAAGTCTGATATTAAGCCAAATCAATCTACAAAGTCTCCCTCCGACTCAAGAAGTCACAGATCAGTGAGTGCAGAATTCTGGCACTGGCAGTGGGTACAGAATTCTGGCACTGGCAGGGGTCTCCTCGCTTCTAGGGCTCAGTGTCCATCAATAGCATGCTGCTCCAGCTTCAGAGGTCTAGGTCCATCAGGGCAAAGCTGTGTGGTCTCTCCGCCACCTCCTCAAGCTCCTTGAATGCTGCCATCTTGTCTTTTCCATTACTCATCGCCTCTGAGACTAACTCCCAACAACTAGGGGAGATAGCTTCTCATCTTCATGAGGGAAATATCACGAGATTTCCCAGAAGGCTCAGGAGAAAGCCATGCCCACATAGATGCCTCATTGGCTACTCAATGGCTATCTCCAGATTAACAGGCCAGACTCCACCCCTACATTTCAATCATAAAATTAACATAAGCACATGACTGCCACAAGGTTGTTTTCAGTGTGTTGACTTCTGGTGGTGTTATGCTATGTGGCAGTCTCTTATTTGTTGATCACAGTGGGTCCACAAGAATTTTTTGTAGGGTTGGGTTTCTTTTGACATAGTCTTTGCATTTTTCCTAGTCTGGAAAGACTCTTACTTCTCCATCCAGCTTGCTTGATAGTTTTGTAGGTTAGAGGACTTGGGTTGGTGTTATTGTCTTTCAACTTCCGGAATCTGCTATTCTACTCTCTCCTCTTCATGGTATCTCCTGATCTGTCTGTGTATATTTTTATCTGAGTACCTTTATAGGTGACTGCCCCCTTTTCTCTAATTGCTCTTATGATTTCTCTCTTTTCTTCAACGTTGAGTAATTTAATATCCTGTGCCTTCATGAGTTCTGCCTGGGGTTTAGTCAAGTTGGTCTTCTCTTTGCTTCCTGAATGGTTTCCTGATTCTCATTCATTAAATTGGAGAGGAGTTCTTCCAGGAATTCCCTAGAAAGTTTTGCAGATGACTTTTTATTGTGTCTCGCTGTGGTATCCTAATTATTTTAATATTGTTCCTTTCATAGCATCTGACCTTGTTCCCAAATTTTCTTCAGCTGGTTTGATTATCCTGACTCTTGTCGCATTTGCTGAAATCTGCCTGGTTATCTTCGAGATATCTGGTATGGTTCTCTGCTTTTTTAGTTTGCGTTTTAGTTTAGTGACATCTGTTTTCTTTTGTCAACTCATTCCTGAACTCTTGCATTTCCCTTTGGTGCATGGGCTTTATTTTGTTTGTCATTTCATCCTTTTTCTTTATTGATTCTCTCAGATCCTGTATGACTCTACAGAGCATCCTAAAGATTTCTTTCTGTGGCAGATGTCTGCTTCTTCTAAAAGCAAAATTCAGTTCAGTTCCTTCTCCAAAATTGTATTTTGTTTCTTTTTTGTTCTTTATAGCTTGTTTCTGCAGGTATTTGTCTGTGTGTCATGTTGGTGGAACTTGGCACCAGTTTTCTAGGAGTTAATGCCTGATTATCTTTCTGGGAAGCTAGCAAGAATGATTCTGTGGGCTACCTGTAGCAAGCCACACTGGGTGATCAGACTGCTTCTCTATCTTGCTAGGGGTTTACTCTCTCCCTAGAGAACCTAGATTATCTATTTGGAGGGAAGGTTGGGTGGTCTTCTCAAGCAGCATGGTTGTGGCAATTTTGGGCAGTGAGGGTGGCACTGGGCAGGTCACTCACACAGGAGGCTGTGGAAGTGTTGTTTCAGGGGTTTGGAAGTGCTACAAAGGGCGGGCAAGGGTGCCTGTGGTGGGCTGTGGTTGGTGGGCAGTGGTGTGTGCAACTGTGGGGAGCTCCAGAACAGGCATTGTGGCAGGGTTCAAACAAAGCCCCAAACTGAGTCACGAAATAGCTGTAACAATGGGATGGTAAAACAAAGACCCCTAGCTGGTCACAGCAGGGGTGGGAAGAAGAAGAAAAAGAAAGGAAAAGAAAAGAAACCTGAACCAGCCGTGGCATCAGCAGGGTTCAAACAAAGCCCCTAGCTGGCTGTGACTGTGGCAGGGGGATAAAGCATCGCCCCAAGCCTGGTGCTGTGGTGGTAAGCCAACAGCTCTTTTAAAATAAATATATCCACTTCTATTTTTGATGTTACTCCTTTGACTTGGAAGAGTGGAATATTTCTCTCAATGGCTCTTCTGTATTTGTTTCTTCAGAGTCCCTCCAGTGTGTGTTACTCAGTAATCATCTTGCGACCTTTTGTTCTGTTTTGTTGGGGTTTTATAATGGAAAATTTAACATTAATTAAAATACTTTTGTATACCTTCTCAACCCCTAAGGAAGAAGGTAAAAAAGGAAGAAGGAGTAACATTTCTATTGCTATCAGCTCCCCCTGGAGTCACTTTTGACTCTTAGTTATTGCATATGCTTCAAATGAAACTTTGCCAATTCCTGCATCATGATTATTGTCAAGTTTAATAGTGTCAGTGTAGCCACACTGTTAACCAGTCTCTTTGTTTTTATTGTTAGGTTTCATCTAGTCAGTTCCAACCCACAGTGACTCTATGCACAACGAAACAAAATATATATATATTTCTGAGGCATCGTCACAATCATTCTTATACTGGAGGCCAGGAGGACAGTCATTGTGTCAGTCCATTTCATGAAGGACTTTCCTCTTTTCAACTGCCTTGTCACTGTATCAGAAATTCTGCCTTCATTAGTCTCTGTTGAATACATGTCTGAAGTATTTAAGACAAAGTCTTGCCATCCTTGCCTCTAAAGAGCATTCTATTTTTCTTCTTCTTCCAAAACAGACTTATTTGTCCTTTTAGCAGTCCATGGTATTTTTAATATTCTTCTCTAGCATCACAATTCAAATTCATTAAATCTTTTTCTATATTCCTTATTCAATGTCCAACTTTCACATGCATATAAGGCAGTGGAAAATGTATGTCTTCATGTAGAACTGATCAAATCATATAATTCCATACTACAGGTAACTTTAATGAGTCTTATTGAATTCCATGAATATATTCATACCTTTAAAATGCTGCCTTTCAAATCCTGAAAAATCATGATTTTGAATATTCCAATAGCATCAAGTTCCAGTGTGTGTATTTTTTCCTAGTCATTTATTCTAGAAACATTGAATGCTGCTCTGGAGATTAAATATAGAGAGCTTATTAAGTCAAATTTTTTACTCTGAAATATTTACAAGTTTTAGGGAGAGAAATCGCAATAACAATAAAATCGTTCAGGGTCAAGTTACCCATGTATTTGTGGGATTGACTGAAGGATCAAAATAAATGAGGTTTTTTGTTTTTTGCTTTTTTCATTTAACTAACAGTCCAGGTCTTGATTCAATTATTTCTCTCAAAATCCTGGCTTTTGTCGCCTTTGTGTTTGCTTGTTTATTCAATTTGGACAGATTTCAACTGTACGGAGACATGGTAGTCACCAGAAGCTATAGACTAATTGGCAAAAATAGAACTAATCTTTCCATGTATTCCTACGAAAAATTCCAGAAATTATTGTCACTGTCTCCGAAGATGAGACACTCTCAGTGGGAATACTCTGTTCATATGCCCATTTCTGAAGCCTTAAGGATTAATACCATTAAAACGTGGATAAAGAAATATAGCGGGACATTCTTTAGAGGGAAATAATGCTGTTATTCTTATAAGAGGGAGTTCTGAGTGTCTTGCATAATAGAGAATAAATGCAAATGCCACAATAACAAAGCACATGTCACTTTTGCCCTAGCTTTGTAATGAGAGAAAAAGCCTTAGTTCTCCAAAAAATGTGGGTGTCATGTGTTAGCTGCAGATAAAAGATAGCTATATATTTTTCTCCGATGCTCTGGCTAATGCCCACTTGCTGTGTCAACGGATGTTCCAATTATAAGTAGCCAAGACCTTGGGATGTCCTGTTGTCTGAAGATCAGCCAATCTTCTGCTAGCAATTAGAAGGATCACAGCACATATGTGAACAAATTTCCAGGGATTATTAGGAGTCATAGAGTCATAGCAGTTCTCTTTCCATCAATCTGGATAACTCATATGCATCTTTATTAATGGGTCTCAAGGGTACCTGTAAACAAGGTTTAGTTCTTGATCCCTTTTCAACAAGTAAAATAGACCATTTGTTTTCCCGGGAGATTATGTAGGGAGGGAATCTAGTAAAAAGACCAGAGATAATATAGTATAATTGTTAAATAATATTGAAAGTGAATTTTGGAGATGTTAATACATAATTACTAATTTGGAACAAGGAATAAATAGTCATTACTGATTATAAATTTTATATTTTGTACCCTACAACAGTACACAATATAGACTGTCTCAATCTAAAGTCCAAGCTCACAGCCTTTGTGTCAATTCTGTCTCATAGTGCCCCTGGAGGACAGGCTAGAACTACTCCAGTGCATCGCTGACACCGCAAACATACAAGAGCGTGGAAAGTCTCTGTGGCGGATTGGCAGTTTACAGCTCTGTTATCCAGGACTCCTTCAGTAAGCGGATTTTTACCAATATGCAGTTCCAAACACCTTGCTTTATCAATGAAAATAAATAGTATTTCCATTAGAAGAATGCTCTTATTCAAAATACATAAAATCCCTCACCAAAAGAGGAAGGAAGAACTTGAAAGATGATTTTCAGTCAGAAGAGATTTCCAAATTGGACACTTATTACTCTGAGAAGATGCAACATGTGTGTCATCCTGTTGGCCACCATACTGGGTAAAGAAGTAAGCCCATGCTTTTGTTTCGCTTAATATTTCCAGAAATGAGCAGGCTATAATCATTGCCTTTACAATTCTCTAGGGAGGTTCTCTCCCCTCTGGGATCTAGTTGGATTCTCATGGAGGAGGCTACGAAAATGCAGCAGTTCAAGGGACTCTGGAATCTGCTCATCTTCTTGCCTGGACAAGACTCAGGCTCAAACCCCTCATGATGAAGGACAGCACTTTTTCAGTGCCTCTTTTCTCCTGGCTTGACTCACCAGAAATGCTATTGACTTTTGTCATCTTGTCTTCATAATAGAAAGATTTACTTTTAGAAGACATAGGATATCACAAGGTAATTTTATTTTAAAAACTCCTAAGGAGGAAGAATAAAACTCTCCAGCCAGCATGGGCAGTTGTGGGAAACTAACACTGAGGGGAGTATGATGAGGACTATATTCCCCAGCTTATAACACAGAGAACCTGAAAATCTAGTATTCCACAGCAGTAAATCTACCAATTGGGTAAGTTAGAAATAAATTCCAAGTATATTATCCTGCTATAGCTATCATTCCCACAGATTCTCCCCTAACAACTCTGCTGCCTTAAAGTGAGCACATGGTTGACTTTATTTTCTTAGAGAAGCAGACATCCAGTTCATATCACTTCCCACCCTGTGTCACCCAGTCAACCCTCAACCCTTCCCCAAATGAAAGTATTAGATTTCCTCACCTGTGAGCTCAGGGACCTTACTACATTGCACCCACCTTGTGATGTATATAACTACTGAATATGCATGTATTATGGCTACCTGTAAATATCCCAAAGTAGTTAAGATTCTCTCTCTTTTCCCACCTCCATGTGGACCACCAAGAGGGACTGAGGTGAGCATGACCACAAAATGTGTCAGACTCCTTTATTTTATTCTCCCACCTGTCTTTCCTATTCTGTATGACTTTACTATCATCTTTATCTATCAACAGTACGATTGTGTCTATCGTTAGAGGCTGACTTCCTCTAACAATCAGTCTTGGTATTTCTTACTGCTTACCTGCATATTCAATCTTTTCAATGTTCACTCATGTAAGTAATCCTTGGGGGAAACTCTCTAAGGTGAGGAACTTCCACGAGGGATAACAAGTTGTTGTGATAAATGTAGTCCCAAAATAATCCACAGACTCCACACAAGTTCTGCTCAAATCTTCATCTTGGCTCCTTTACCCTGCCTCACGTAGGCTTTCAGGGCAAATTGTTTGAGTGCCATGTAAAATTTTGCAAAGAAATTCTGTGTATCAAGTGTCATTTTGGTTTTGAAATAAATGTTGCAGCCCCCATAAACATTTTACAGATCAGAAAACTGAGTTAATGAAAATAATTGCCCAGAGTCAACAATATAGGCTGTGGAAGTGAGTATTGAAGCAGACTCCTGTCTTCTTATCCCACTTTGATGGTATTTTCATTATTGGCTCCTCTGGGCCATGTTCTAGGGACATGAAGAAGCATTGTGTATATTCTACTTAAATCAACTTTGTTGATTGTATATGGAAATCAAATGGTGATTTTAATACAAAAGACCAAATATCAATTAGCCAATCAATTTCACTCAATTTTGGGGCCTTTTTTCATTTTACTTCATAAGATGTTTATGGAACTTGAGCTGACAATTTAAGAAAATTTCTATAGTAAATTTTATTCTTTTAACTCACTCTATAAAACTCATTCAAAGGAGAAGCAAAAGCATCACAGGAAGTGCGATGACAACTGACAAGAGGGCTTCCATGTCGGTATAAGTCTGTGGAGTTGTCTGGGTTCTGTTATAATACCTCTTCTTTATCCAAGATGAATCTTGGAGGGGACAAAGCTTAACTGTAGGGTACAGGGAACTTAAAGATCAGCTGTACTTCCCCAGTGGTTAGGTAACTGATTACAATTATATACTTAGTCACTTCTACCATTCATCAATTTGAACTCATAGAGACATTATAGGGCAGACTAGAACTACCTCAGGGGTTTTCAATGCTATAAATCTCTATGGAATCAGACTCCCATATTTTTTTGTTTTGGAATGACTGGCAGTTAGAGGCTACAACCATTTGGCTAGCAACATACTGTTTAACCACTGTGCATTCAGGGCTTCTGCTTATTATCTTCATATATTTGAATATAGCCACTCTACAGAGATGGACTGGATCCTCCACAAATCAATTCAAATGTTGAGACTAATGGCACATATATACGAAAATATAAAGAAAATTCTTACTACACTTGCAGAAGAAGGGCATACTCTTAAACATATACAAAAGGGCATTAGAACTTGGAGATGGGTGAGCAGTTTGGAGTTGTATAATGTTTGAGTGGTGCAGCTAGTGTGAGGGTGTCTACAGGGAGCAGGGGTGTCTATAGCAGAGTGTGATTTGGATCTCTCGCTGAAGCCACCAAAATCACCATGTGATTTCCTTAAATATGGAACAAATTGTAGAAGAAGGTATAGGCGTGAAATGTGGAAGCTGCGAGCAGTAAAACATCAACAAAAGAGTCAAGCAGCTATGATGTTTGACTGGTGACGGAAATGATCCATGTTTCACTTAATTAAATGCCAGCTTGTTTAAGGAAGCCATTTTGGTGCTCTATGAAGCCTATATCCAAAGGTCGCTAAGGAAGGTGGGAGTTCTATTCAAAGTCTTGTTCCAGAGCCTAACTTATGCATTTTGTGAAATAAAAAAGTACCTTTGTCTCTATCAATATTTGCAACCGCATTGGGTATAAGAAATCGCTTGGTGAAGTCTTGTACAGTAGCTTTATTATGTGCAGAATGAGTAATCTTGCTTTATGTTTAGGGAATCTTAAAGACAAGGGTCTTACAAAATTAGTACACTTGACCTTAGCCAAAAGGCCAAGAAGCGATCTTACAAAATTATCCTCAAAGGCGACCCCTCAGGTAAGGAATGATCACCTTGCCATTGGCCGTACCAGATGACCTGAACAATAGTATGGCCAAAGAGTTTATTAAAATGTGTACATGGCTCAATTGCTGGCCATGACATGTATGCTGAGGGGATAATCAGAAGTTCTGCTGCTTATGCTGATCTTCTTGATTAATGGAAATTCAGCTAAGGGATTCTGCAGCTCTCCACCACCCAGTGTGGTACCTGCACTGCTACCTGTCAATTATAAACTGTTTTGTGTTCATCCTTTTGTTCCCCCAAAGACTACCAGATAACCAAAACAAAAATCAAGCAATCAGAAAAAGGTGAGTCTTCCAATCCTCTGGCATCTGGCAAGGAACTGAAGATAACAAGATTATCCCTTCCTCATACTAGAGAATTAATTTCAGACTCTATTCTGGAGGCAATATTTTTTCATTATCATTAAGGAAATTTTTGTGGCTGTGATGAATATATAGGATGCTGTTTCTATGAAGGGACATGAGGATTTCTTATCCTCTCCCCCCCAAAAAAAAACAGTATGCAGCAAATAATTACTTCTTTAAGGGAAGACAGCATGGGGCTGAGGTTTCTTGCATCAGGCTATTATAAACAACTACATCCATGAATATGTGTTCTGAGATTTAGGGGACACGGAAGGAGGTTTCCAAACTGAAGTGGGTGGATACAATGGAGAGATCAATAATGACAATGGCTGTTATATTGTAATTTGGATAGGTTTGGGAGTCTTTTGTTTTGAGTGCCATTTAAAGTGAGGTGACATGTGAAGAACTTAACTGATTTAGGTAAAATTTATAAATACAATGCCATTAGAAAACAAACAAGACTAAAAGATATTGAACCTGTTAGGAATAGATATGAACTACTAAGACATCTGAATTAATTTGATTAGATTCATAGAACAAGCTTTCTAGCTAAACCCAAAAACCAAACTCACTGCCATCAAATCTATTCTAACTCTAGGTGATCCTATCGGTAATGCGTTAGTTCATAAAGACTAGAAAAACAAATCCAGGGAGACATTAATATGTATATTAATTATATAAAAAAGAGTCTTATATACAAGAGCAATGAAATAATGATAAAACATGACAACCCAGTCCAGATCAAGTCTGTAAGTCTGATTAGACCATATGCCCTATACCAATATAGAAATTCTTCAGACTCATGAAACATATGCAATAATGTCCAAAGCAGGAAGATCATAGGACAATGGGCGTAAGGTCTTGTGGGTCCACTGGCAGTAGAGGCATCCCAGTGCTGGCAGGAGTCTCCAGCAAGCTCCTTCAGCTCTAGCATAGCTCATGTATCTTGTGAGCAAGTGTGCCTTGCAGAGAGTAAGCTATGCATCTCCTTAGCGCCTCCAAATGAAGTCATCAAGCTGGGACCTGATTGATAGGATTAACTCTACCCCTTTATTCTTAAGTCTCAAATGGACATCAGAGTATGCAACTACTACAGAAGGGTGGAATTTCCCCAGGCGATTTCCAAGACCGTATCTCTTTATGGGAATAAAAAGCCTTATCTTTCCATTGTTTGTAAACTGCTGAGACCTTGTGGCTAACAACTGAATGCACAACCCACTGCTCCACCAAGAGTCTTGGTGAGACTTGCTCATCGAGATCACTCACTGCCATCAGTGAATTCCAACGCAGAGAGACCCTATAGAGTAGGGTAGAAACGCCCACGTGGGTTTGAAAGACTAACCTTTTATTAGAATAGAGGATTGCTAGGAGTTGGCAAACATGATACAACACGGCACAGTTCCAAGCACAAGTATATCAGGAGACAATAACGCAAACCCAAGCCAACTCACAACCATCATTTCATCGAGACTCATAGTGACCCTATAGAAGTGCGTAGATCCTTCCCTGAGTGAATTTCAGAGATTGTACCTCTTTACAGAAGTATAAAATCGTTCTCCTGCAGAAAGACTAGGGCCTTCAAACTGCTGATTTTTTTATTTATCAGTCCAATGGTAACC
The DNA here is from genome assembly GCA_004026705.1 of Nesogale talazaci. NCBI lineage: Eukaryota > Metazoa > Chordata > Mammalia > Afrosoricida > Tenrecidae > Nesogale > Nesogale talazaci. The sequence continues at coordinate 64,135 of PVJH01008804.1, read as the reverse complement.
CCTAGTCACCCAGACAACAACAAGATATTAAAATTCTCAGAGGTCACACACAATAATCTAAAGCAAGAGATGACTACTACTCTTGGTAGTAGTCACCACATAGCTATCTAAGTCACAAAACCAATTACTGTTGTCATCCAGGTGTTAAAAAATGGACTCCCTCCACCCAATTCTGAGGGCAAATGACATTACACATGTACCAGAAGGAATGAAAATTTACCCCTTCCAAAAAGTGAGGCTTTCTGGAATGAGCAGAGACATCTTCCAAGCAGGTTGAAAAATGACTTCATGAAGTACCTGACTTAGGGTTTATAATAACTAAAGTTCAAAACTGCATAAGATACCATTTGCTGCCAAGTGGACTTTGATCCATGGCCACCATGTGTGTTGCTGGGTGCACGGAGACATTCTCAAAGCTGTGAACCTTGGAATCAGATCACTAGGCCTTTTCTCCACCATGATCTGTGTTCACACTTTGGGTTATTAGCAGAGGAGTAAGTCTTTGCACCACTCACAGACATCTAGAATTGGAATGAAGCTTCACTTACAAGAGACTGATATGATTTGAATTTCAAATGATATGATTGATACCAAAGGAGAGAAGTAGCTGGGATTTCTTACCAGTTGGACCAGATGAGTGGCAAAAGGAGAAAGGGCAGTGGTGGGCCTTGAAAGTTGTCAGCAATCAAACATCAAAAATGGAGTCAGCCGTTCTACTCTACCTAATAAGAATTTAAGCAATTTATTTCAGGAAACACTTGCTCTAGGCATAAAGCTTTATTTGTTAGTCTTCTTGTTAGTTACCACAGTCTCACTCCTTTAATGATGAGCTATTCAAGCTTCTAGGGTGAGTATTATCCCCAAATAAAAATAATTGTTTTACAAGCTGTTTATATGAATAAAATAAAACTAAAACACAAAACAAAGGGTTGCATAAATAGGCGTCTAATGCCCCGGAAGAACCTCTCCCATTGGGGTGTTCTTTCACATATTGGCTCTTCATAAAAGCTTTGACTGCTCAGGGGGACCCACACACTGCACTGTGCACTGCTGGTGCCCCATGAAAATTAAACTATTGAGCTAAATTGGCATTCTACAGGAAAAGCCCCTAGCAGAGCAATCTGGCCGCTTCTGAATGACCATCAACAGGATTTGCTTCCTTTCATCTCTTTCAGTTGTGTAAAGGAGTGTTTTAAGTGCCCCCAGGAAGTTCCCTTCTCCTTGGCAGATGGGGTTTGATTCTTGATTTCAATGCCCGTGTATGCTATTCACTGTCAAAGGGGATGCTGGGCAGCGTGAATCTGTAACAGAAATCTGACTGCCATGACAGACTCACAGTGCCAACGTCAAAAACGTTAGTGAGCAATTTAGTAGACCATTGAGCACATGAATAGTCTGGGCCTTTTGCCATGGACCATCCATCTAAATGGGAAAATACTGCAGCAGGACCACTGAGCAGAGGTGGGGACAATGCTCTGCTTACTGTTGTCAGCAGATCTTTCCATTTGCTGAAAAGACTGATGATTACTAGGCCTGACATGAGGTCATCTTTTCTCTAAGAACGTATAGAGACACCATATGGAGCGCCGAGGATTTTTCTAGATGCCCTATTATAGTTTTTGAAGAAACCTTGATGGGACAGTGGTTGAAACACTTGGGTGCTAACCTAAAGTTTGCCTTTCAAATTCACCAATTGATCCGTGGGAGTCAGAAGTGACAGTCAGCTTGGGTAAAGATTTAGAGCCATCATGGAAGCCTTCCACCCTGCCCTGTAAGATTGTTCAGAGTTGCAATCAACTCAATGACAGTGGGTTTGATCTATTATAGTTTTTAATACAAGATGAAACAACATGACACAGGCATGGATAGAGTGCAAACTGATGATGTAATAGGTGCTGTTTAAAGATTTGTTAAACATGGATCAACTCTCGCTCACAGCAACCACATGACAGTATTACATTAACACCTGCTCCTTCATCCTTCTTTAAATCGTTGCTATGTTTGAGTCAATTCTTGCAGATGCCTGTGTCACTAGAGCTTATCAAAGGTCTTCATCTTTTTCTTGGCCTCTCTATCAAACATTCTTTCTTTCTCCAAGGACTCATCCCTCCAGATAACAGGTTTTGATTATGTGAAATGAAGTATAGCAAATTTTTCTTATAAGGAGCATTCTGGCTATACTTCTTTCAAGATAGATTAGTTTGTTTTTCTGAGAGTCCATGGCACAGTGCACATTCTTCACTAACACTATAATTCAAATGTGTCAATTTTATTTCAGGTTTCCTTATTCATTGTCCAGCTATAGAATCCATGTGAAGAGATGGGAAAAACATGGATTGATTCAGGTGTCCCTTAGTCTTAAAGTGAGATATTTTTGTACCCTAAAAGAGGTAATTTGTAGCAGAATTTTCCTAATGTAGTACTTGATATTTTTTTGTTTTTCTTTGTTTTTTTTTTAGTAGTTGATTTTTTAATTGTAACTTCCATGAACATTGATGGTGGATTTAAGCAAAATTAAATTCACGACAACTTCAGTCTTTTCTTTATTCATTTTGAAGTTGTCTATTAGATTTGGGGCATGTTAAAATCCTTCATGTTTGTAATATTTGACTTCTATAATGGAGTTTGATAATTTTTATTATTGCTATTTTAGTAGAGTAATAATTCTGCAATGTTTCAGTTATAATTTTCAAATTCTGTTTTCTAGCTTCTATATTGTTTTCAAAACTAAATTCTTATTGCTTTATAAATTTGCTTGCCAGAGGAAGTTTATGGGAAAACCATAAACCACATGATAGTCTAGTTCTACTACTCTATGCATGTTACTTTGTGTGTGTGTGCACAATATTTTTTCCTATGGTGATGTTTCTAATTCTACATAATCACCTATTGGTATTATCTAGTTATCAAATGACAAAAGAAGCTGATTATTAGAAACATTATATCAAATGTCTATTAGTTCGATGAGAGAAGCACAGCTTTTGCAGTTTTCTGAAAAGCCTGAGTGCTGATTTTTGTGATTGTTCATTTTGATTAGTGCAAATGTGTACAGTAAAGTACATACCAATTCAAAAATTCCTAGCCACACATTTTTGACATTAATTAGATTCCCTAAGTTGTGCAAGTATTCATATTACCCTTTTCCAAGTGTTCCTATTATTAACATAAACTTAATACTCCCTATTTCTCATCCAATCTTTCAAGGCAGTGTTACAAATCTGACATGAGGTCATCTTTAAAGAATACAATGTACATCATACTTTAAAGAATACAATGCTGAAACAGAAATGGCTATGAATTGAGCAATATTATTAAGCAAAACAAAGCTGAGGACTCTGGTTTAAGCCCTTGTTCATATTTTCTTTCCACCCCAGATATAATTGATCAATATCTATATTTTAACAAGATTTTATATAATTCTTACATATATACAGGAGATTTTTATAAATGTACAATTATCATATATATCTTATTAAATTTATATTCTAATTCAGTGAATTTGGGGAGTAAGTTCATATTGTCCATAGAGGGTCAACCAAAACAAAATGATTGAAGACCTGGTTTATATAAAATGAACTGTTGAAAGATTACCTTAGAACAAAAGTTGTGAGGGATCAGCCAGCATCAGTGACCACGCAAAATCTGGATTCCATGAGAATTTGAAATTCTGTTCCATAAGTCAAGGTAAAACAACTTGAATTCATTTATTACTTTTATCAAATTTACTACACAAGACCACAGGAGAAGATATTCCCACAAAGCTGGATCTTTTTTTCAATCCAATGCATTTATTTATTTACAAAGCAACCTTATCACCTTCACAGTACTCTCCATCACACTTAATACCTTTGTCAAACCTGCAATTCCATTCTTGAAAACATTTTTCAAACTCATGTGTTTGGATGGCTGACAGGGCCTCCCTCTTTTGTTCTTCACCTCTTCTACATTATCAAACTGCTGTCCTTTCATGTCCTTTTTTCTATGCAAAACAAAAAACAAAAAAGTTGCACAGAATAAGTTCAGGTGAATAAAATGTGTGGGACAAGAACGGGATTCCTGGTTTTGCTCAAAACTGGTGCAGTGAGATGGCTGCAAGAGGGTGGCAAAAACAATCCTCCTTCTACCACAAACCGGGCTTTTTTTTTAATCTCATGTACACAATCTTTTAAGAACCTCTAAATAGAAAGATTGGTGAATAGTCTAAGCTGGTGGGGCAAACTCCAAATGTTCTACATGTAGACATTTCTGTCTGTTTGGGAAGTTGATGGACAGCCAGAATGAAGCTTGCCATTAATACACTTGAGTTTTTCCCATAGTGCTGTCCTTATAAGCTCTGGTCAACATCACGACAGTTTCTATAGCATTTTGCCCAGGCAGAAAACAAAATTTCACAGCCACACAAATTGCCCATCACAGAAAACGAGGTTTGAGCAAAACTGTTTTCACAAAAAAATTCACTGTGACCAGAAAGAGTCGTCTCAGGAGACGCCACAGAGTGCACTAATTCAGAGTGAGTTGCTAGATGCTCGCCGAGCAGGAAAATGCATCCTCTGAAAGCTCTGCTATGCTTTTTGGGGCAGCCACACTTAGTGTCTATGCTCTAGGTAATCCATCAGTGCCATTGCGTCATACTGACTCATAGCAAGCCTATTTGACAGGGAGTAACTGCCCCATATGAGTTTCCAATACTGGAGCTGCTTCTGGAAATAGAAAACCCTGTGCTTCCCTCTTCTACATACTGGCTATATGGAAATAAATATGTCTTCACAAAGAAACCATGAAATTAGTACCAATATAGCTAAATTTCAGTATTCCTCTAATGAACTCTTATTCACATTGTTCAATAAAGGAATCCTAAGAATTTTGTATGGAATGAAACTTAACATAGCATTCAGTAAGTACTTATTGATTAAATAAATAGATGAACACTGTATTGGGCTTTAATAACAAAATATGATTGTGTGCATTCGGGTAGACTAGAGGAACAAATTTCATAGACACACATATGGATATAAGGAAAGAATTTCTATACAAAAGGAATAGAACACTGAGACAGCATCCCATTCCAGTTCAGTTCAATGTCACAAGTCTGATATTAGCCCATATGCTCAACACCAGTCTATAATGTCTCTTTCTGACTCACGAAGTCACAGATCAGTGGGTGCAGAATCCCGGCGCTGATGGGGTCTCCGCATGGGTCCTCACTTCCAGGACTCAGGGTTCATCAACAGCATCCAGTGGTGGCAGAAGCAACTCATCACTGGCAGGGGTCTCCACGTGGTCACTCCAGCTTCAGAGGTCTGGCTCCATCAGGGCAAAGCCGTGTGGCTTCTCTGGCTCCTAAGACACTGCCATCTTGTCTTCTCCATTATTAATCGTCTCTGAGACTAACTCCCAACAACTGGGAAGATAGCTTCTCATCTCCATCAGGGAAATATCATGAGATTTCCCAGGCAAATCAGGAAAAAGCCATGCCCACACAGAGACCTCATTGACTACTCAATGTCTATCTCCAGATTAACAGGCTAGACTGCACCGCTACGTCTCAATCATGAAACTAACATAACCACATGACTGCCACAATGATCATTGATCAACTTTAATGAAAGTGAAATTTCTCCCAGTTATGGAAGTTAGAACTTCAAACCAGGACAGTGGTTCTAGAAAAGGAGTCTCCTTATCGTATCCCTATGTCTTGCAGAGGGTCCATGAGGCCTTCCTCTTATATAGTTTTCTGAGCATCTGTTTTTCCTTCTTTATAATGTACCATCCATACAAAAGTATCTTATTTACAACCCACCCACCCTACTCTTGTATGATCTCTTTAGTACAAAAAAATGGCCCATATATTCAAATGAAATCACCTTCACAACAATATGACCTCAGAACTGTTCCATATGAGTTTCCAGTACTATAACTGTTCCTCAAATGTAGAGTTCAGTATTTTAGCATAGTCTGAGCTGTTATGGTACGGCATGCTTTTGATTCAATTTCAACTCACGAGGGTGGGAGAGATATTGTCCTCTCACAGACTGCACTGTACTTTAAGATCATTCAGAAAACGACCTTTCTGGCATGCTAAATGCCATGCCATTCCTCTGGATTGTGTCATTCATGGTATAATAAGCCACATGATTTTCTGATTAAGAATGGTCAATACTCATACACTTCAGCTCACTAATGCATAGTATATCTATCTATATTAGTTCCATTTCCTTTTAAATGACATCCAGTTTCTTTCTAGATCTTTACTTCAACCATTCCAAGCTCCAGTTATCATTCCCAGTTCCAGCTGGAGTCATGACCCACCAGTAAACGAGGGTCTGAAAGGCTTTACTTCAGCGCGCACTCTTCCGTCAGTCATTCTTGTGAACTCTACTTGGAGAAGGCCACTCTTTCTCTTCACAAGGTTTTTAGTAACTGACCATGGTTTGATACCATCCATAGAATTTCCAGTAGCTTATTCCTCCAAAGTGGCCAGTGGATTCCATCTTTCTAATATTTTCTTTTATTTTGGAAGCTCTGCTGAAATTGGCTGACTTTGGTGAACTCGCTGGCATGTGAGATACCAATGTTGCAGCTTCTTGCATCACAGCAGCACATAGTATGACCAGTTGCCAGATTGTTTTGGTTGGAGAGACTTCACTCAGTTGATAGCAAATGTTATGGAATTCTTCTTTCAGGTGATAGTGTGCCAATGTTGTCTGCATTGCCTGCTATTCTTTTGCTTTGTCAAGTTTTTACTTCCCTTTGTCTTTCTGGCTTTGGGTTGACTTCTACAAATTGATCACAAAGGCTTTGTTGATAAATTTGAGGAAGAGCTAGTAGGCCCTGGCTACGCTGTCGATGCAGACTTTATCTCCAGTTCAGCTCACTCCTGGACCATGATTCCATCTTCACACCTTGGTCAATGACAAAAGCTGGTTTTAAACATGTAGAGTCAGTAACAATTTAGTGTTCTCCGCTGTTCTTTTCAGAAATGACCTTGTGTTATATTTCTCTTACCCACCTCTCTTAAAACACAAGATGTTCAGGTACTGACAACTGACAGTTTTACACAGAAAGTCCACACTTCTATATTTTAAGCTAAAAATCCTACTTTAAAGTTATTTTAATATATGACTTTATTGTTATGGATGCCATATATCACACAACTTAATCATTAAATGACATTAATAAGAATTATATGGTCATCTTTTAGGTTAGCTACATAATTATTTATACTATTGATTGACTTAAATTGAAAATTTTGCCTCCATCTTTGCAGTGCATGATTGGGAGGTGCTTCTTATAACACAGCTGTGTTTCAGCTTTGTTGATCACAATAGACCTCGGCAGGCCCGGCATAAATAGAAGAGCATTGTCTGATGCAGTGCCAGGAGATAAGTCCCTAAGGTAGAAGGAACTCAACTGAGACTGGGAAAGAGTTCTCTGTTGCAAGTGGAATTCACTTCAATGATGTGGATGGAACAAAGTTTTTAAGGCATTCATTAAGCAGTTGTCAATAAGTTAAAGGATATATCACATTGATAAAATCTGTTTTAAAAGACCTCTTTAAAGTGTCAAAGAGCAAGCTTGTCCCTTTGAAGAAATAAGCCATACCTTACCCATAGCTTGATATTTTTAATTGCCTCTGTGCACATAAGGGTGGACAATGAATAAGTAAGGTTGCAGAAGAATTTATGTACTTGAATTATGGTGTTGGTACTAAATGCTGGAAGTAGCATGGATTGGCAGTAGAACCAATAAATCTGCATTAGCAACAGTAGAGTCAGAATGTTCCTTAAAAGCAAGGAGGATCAGACTGCATCTCAAGCACTTTGGACACATTATCAGGAAGGCATGTCCCTGGGACAGGATAAAGTAGAGGATTAGATAGAAGTGAAAGACCTCAGTGTGACAATTGACACAGTGGCTGTGACAAGGGCACAGACATAACAATTGTGAAGATGGCATTGGATCAGGCATTGTTGTTGTTTTTAAGTTGAGTATAGGATGCTATGCTTTAGAACCAATTGAAGTCATCTAACAACATCAAAATCAAGGAAGTTCAGTTAAATGCCTATTATTCAAATTTATACATAAACTAATAATGACAAGATAAACAAATCGAAGATTTCTACTAACTTCTGGAGTCTGAAATTAATCAAATGTGCAATTAAGATGTGCTGGTGGTTACTGGTGATTGCAAAGTGAAGGCTGGAGACTAAAAGGAAGAAAAGTAACAAAAAATTTGGCCTTGATAGAAATTATGTTGGAGATTGCATGATAGAATTTGGAAGACTATCAATATGCTCTTTGCAAACACATTTTTTTCAATAACATGCACAGTGACTATACATTTAAACCTTGCCAGATGAAATACTCAGGAGCCTAATCGATTACATCTGTGGAAACATTAATTTCATCATACAGAGGAAGGGTGGAGGAATGTGGAGCAGAACATCAATAGATCATATGGAAGTTCAATTTCTAGCTGAAGAAAAAAATGTTACAAAAGTCAAAATTAAAACTTGAATATACCCAAACTGAATTTGGAGATAATGTCAAGAAAAGATTTGACACATGGGACATTATTGGTTGAAAGTCAGAAAAGTTTGGAAATTACATTAAAACATAACACATGAAGAAAGTAAAATGAAATTAAGAATCCAAGAAAGAAAGAAAAGACCAAAAAGGGTGTCAGAAGAGACTCTAAAATATTATCTTGTATGTAAAGAAGTTAAATAAAATAGAACTGATGAGATAAAAAGGAGTATCTTGATAAGAAAAAATTAAGACATTATAATGAAATATGCAAAAACAGCTTTAGAAAACCAAAAGGAAAGGATGTTCACATGATTTCTCAACCTGAAGCAACTTAAAAAAAATTTCTAACCTTGAGTTTCAAGGATCCTATGGACAAAGTATCAAATGAACAACAACAAATAGAAGGAAGACACACAGTTACTATGCTAAAAATAATTGGTTAACATTCAATCATTTCACAAAATAACCTATTAAAAAATCACCAAGTTACAGAGGGAAAAAAGAAAAAATACATTGAATGTATTGATGAAAATAAGAAGGCTTGTAGAAGTGACAGACTACCATTTTAAATGTTTTTAAAAATGAGCATAGTCATGGAATTAATCCCTTTTCTATACCAAGAAATTCAGAGGGCAGTAATATAGCCAATTGACTGGAAGTGATCCATATTTATGCCTATTTGAAAGAAATTATTGAATAGAATAATATCAATATTATATGCAAGTGAAATTTTGCTGAATATAAATTTAAAAAATGGTTATAGCAGTATATAACCAAAGAAGTGACAGAAATTCAAGACAAATTCAGGAAAGGATGTAGGACAAGGGATATTATTGTTGAAGATGGATGGATCTTGAATGGAAGCAGAATATCAGAAAAATGTGCATGTTTCATTTACTACATCAAAGCATCACACTGGGTGCTGAATCATCACAAACTATAGAAAAGTGAAAAAAATTTCTGAGAGCTATAACTGACCTCCTTTTGCTACACGGGAGAACAAAAAACCTTCTCCTTATCTTCTCAAGATCAATTCCCTCAAAGCATTGATGGAATGACATGTATGGAATGACATTGATGGAATCAAGACATGACAGGTAAGACATGCCTAGAATGACAAAAACTTTTTCTCTCTTTATGCTGTGTTGGAGAATTTGTAGCATTGGTCACATATAATTCTCTAATAAATCACAATTATGGCATTTTAAAGTTACCACACATCAGGATCAGTAAGCACTAAGGATGCAACCATTGATTCACAGCAATGCCTCTTCTCTGGTAGCAGCCAACTCTCTCTCTCTGTAACATGGACTCTTGTCTGCCTCCAGGACCAGAAAGCCAGCCCTATGTCCTTCACATTGTCAGGCTCAGAACTGCACTGCTGTTCAGTCTCATGATCACATTTACTTGGTCTCTTGTCTTAATCTGACCCAGGTTAAGAAAAACCTTGCAATTTCCACCCCAACATTCCAGTTAAAATGATTTTAAGTGTTTTCTCCAGGTATATATATTTTCTCTATGTTTATATCTACAGGCTCAATCACACCCTACAAATAGTTAATATTAGACTTGTGGCATATTACAATAGACAATAACTTTCTATTTCATTTCCCCTTCAGATAATTTACTTTCTCATTCCACTCTCTTGCCCTGGGGCATTCAGCATTTGGCAAGCTCAAACTACAAAGGAGCCAGAGTTGGCCAGATATCTATGACCTTGAGCTGAATCTAAGCACAAAACACCTGGGCAGGAGAACTCCCCCTGCGGAACTGGTTGCCTGTTGCTGGTACATTACCCCATCTCCAGTAGGCTTTGTTGCAGTCATCCTGTTGAACACTTCTTGCAGGCATATCCAATTACCATAATTCACCCATATGGATTCAATTACTGATGTTTTTCACCCCTTTTCATGAATAAATTCCCTTAAAACTCCCTCTTGTCCCTTGTTTGGTGACACGTGGTTTGTGTTATATTAGCTCCCTCCATGTTTCCCTTTAATAAATACTTTTCTCTACAATAAAACTTTTGTACGTCTCCTTTTACAAAGTATTCTCTCTTTAATAAATCTTTTTGCTTATATGGTAGCCTTGGATCCCTACTTTTTTCCAACTGAGCATAGAAGGAATCTTCCATTTGAAGTATGCTTTAGTAAAAGCCATGGCTTGTTTGTTCTTCCCCATAGTCTCCATACTGCAGCCTCTGCTGTCTCTTCTTTTGGCCTCTGCCACTTCAGAGATTTATAATGCATCACAAAAGGGATCTTGGCTACTAGAACAATATTAATTGACTACATCTCAATACTGTTGCAAAGAATTGAAATTTTAGACAACTAAATGGTTCACTTGAAGAACTTGCATGAGAGCCATTTCAATAGGACAGTGGGATATTATATGATTCAAAATCATGAAATATGTGTGTTAAGATTGTTAGCTATTACCATGCTTATTCAATTTTTTTAGATGTTTCCATTTTTTTTTTGTTTTTGGGCATCACTGCTCTCTAGTGGTGGGAGTAGGAGGCCAAGATATTGCTCCTGTGGAGCTACTGCTGGAATTGAACCTCCATCCCAGTTGGCTGCAGTCCTACACACAACCACTATACCACCGGGGCTCAGTCCAATGTTTTTAATTTTTAACACTTTTATTGGCATATAGTTCACATATCATACAATTCAATGGTTCAATCACATTAAAAAAGCTGTATAATCATAGCCTAGAAAGTTAAGGAACTTAATATCCAGATTGGAAGAAGACTCTTTAGCAATCTGATATGACGATGGAACAGTTTTACTTACTGAAAGGAAAGAATACTTGACTGACTTACTGATTAAGATCAAAGGCTACAGCCTTCAGTATGAATTACATATCAGTGTAAAGAAAACAAAAATCTTCCCATCTGGACTAATAACCACTATCATGATAAATGGAGAAAAGATTCAATTTGTCAGAAATTTCATCTTGTTTAGCTCCACAGTCAACACCTATTGTAGTCAAGAAATCAAAGAACATATTGCCTGAAATAAATCTGCACAAGACCTCTTTAAAGTGGTAAAGTATAAGATTGTCACTTTGAAGATTAAGATATGACTCATCCAAACCATGGTATTTTCGATTGCTTCTTATATATGGGGATAGAGGACAATGAATATAGAAGACAGGAGAAGAATTGGTGCTTTCATATCATAGTGTTAATTAAAATAAATATTGACATTACCGTGGGTTGCTTGCAGAACAGTGACCCTGCATGTTCTTTGCATCTTCTTTTGATGCTGATGCATCATTCAGTAGTTTGCCCATTGTGTTAGTCTGGGTAGACTGGAGAAACAAATCCATAGAAACTCGTGCAAACACATGCGGGCTGAGCCCCGGTGGCGTAGTGGTTGTGTGTGGGACTCTGGCCCACTGGGATGGAGGTTCAATTCCAGCTCCACAGGAGCAAAGGCTGGGCCTCCTACCCTCACCATCAGAGGGCAGTGATGCCTAAAAAAAAAAAAAAGAAAAAGAAAACAAATACATGCAATGGCGCCAAATGCAGAATGATCACAGGCCAGTGGATAGAAAGTCTTTGGATTCAGTGGCATTGTAGGCATCTCAGCACTAGCAAGGCTCTCTGTGTGGCTTCCCCAGCTTCAGAGGTCTGGTTGTATCAGGGAAGATCCATGTGGCTTCTCCAGCTCAAGGCACTATGATAGTTTCATGTGTCTACTCAGTTGCAAAGTTTCCCAGAGAGTGAGCACAGAGAGAGAAATCTCCCACTTCCAAGCAGGGAAAACTAGATTCCCAAAAATCCTCAGGAGAGAGCCGTGCCCCATGGAAGCTTCATTGGCTATGATCAGATTGACAGACCAAACTCTGCCCCTTCCCTCTTAATCCTCTCAATTCCCAAATTGACATCTGATTAAATAACTACCACAACCATAGTATATTTCAATATCACAATTTGAGGCTTGAGGTTTTTTTTTTCTTGATTTCTTTCTATTTTAGTTACACTGAGCCATTATACCAAAAAGAATGGTTAATCTTCCACCATTTCGAGAAGTATCATATGAACAAGGACCAATGGTGCTGAAGGAAGTATTTCCAGTGGCACTGAAAGCATTAGCCCGAAACAAAGCTCCAGGAATTGATGTAAAGCCAGTCCATCACCTAGCTGATGAAGCACTGGAAGGTCACACTCAGCTATTCCAGGAAATTTGGATGACAGCTACTTGGCTAATTGACTGGAAGGCTTCCATATTTGTACCCACTTCAAAGAAATGTGACCCAATAGAATACTCACATTATAGAATAATATTGCTAATAAAAAATTCAAGTAGAATTTTTAAAAATACTTTTTTGGGGGGCTTTTACAGCTCTTAAACAATCCATATCTTCCTCCAATGTGTCAAGTACATTTGCACATATGCCACTATCATCATTTTCAAAGTTTTCTCTTCCCACTTGAGCCTCTGCTATCAGCTCTGAATTTCTCCCCCCCCACCCCATCCTCTCTCATGAACCCTTGATAGGTTATAGATTTTTTTTCCATATCTTACATCATCCTCCATCACTTATCACCCTCTTTTTCATTATTCTTTCACCTAGGAGGGGTTTCTAATTAACTCTTTGTGATCCATTCCTCTTCCCCCCTTCCCAAATCCTCCTGGTATCTCTACTCTCCTTATTGGCCCTGACAGGTTTATCTATCCTGCATTCCCTCTGTAGTGAACTCTTATCTGTAGCAGTGTGCATTCTCTGTTCCAATCCAATTTGTAAAGTAGAATTAAGGTCAAGATAGTGGGGTGAAGGAAGCACCAAAGAGCTAGAGGAAAGTTGTGTGTTCCATCAGTGCTATACTTCACTATGACTGGCTCATCTCTTCCCTGGGTGTTGTTTTATTCTGGGTCTTAGATGCCTGATACCTGATCCCATTGAAATTCATGATCACACAGTGTGGTACGCTTATTCCATGTTTTACATCAATGCTTTGTTGCCTCTGAACTCGATGGCCTCTTGCTTATCTTCAATACTTTCAGACCCCAGATGCTAAAACTTTTGATAGCCGGTCATCATCAGCCTTTTTCACCCACATTTGCTTACGCACCCATTTTGCCTTTGGAGATCATATCCAGAAGGCGAGCATCACAGAATAAAGGATTTTAAGAATAAAGAATATATATATATATGCCTCTAAATATATACATACACATATATACACATATATGTATATATACATATATACAGAAATACATATATATGTGTGTGTGTTTAGGCCTCTAAAAATGTCCTTTCCTTTCTGCTTTTCCCCTCTATTTTCTTTTGTACTTCCCTCTTGTCCCACCGTCATATCCAATCGTCATTCAGGTTGCTATTACATTACTCTTGTTTGAGCCCCATCAGACATCCTACAACCTTCCTTCAATTGATTTTAGTCCCTTTGTTGTTCCCTTCTCCTGGTTGCAGCAGTCCATCGACAGGGAGCTGTCAGACTTCAGATCAGATTCAGAAGAGGACATTAAACAAGGAATATCACTGCTGCTCTCAGGTGAATCATAACTCAATGAATAGAATACCATAAAGGTTTTAAATTGACCAGTTGTCTGTTGTGGATCATAGCAAACTGTGGATAACCTTGAGAAGAATGAGAATTTCATTAGCACTTCATTGAGCTTACAAGAAACGTGTTCATGTCAGATGTGAGAACAGGACAAGAAAATATTGCATGGTTCAAAATCAGAAAACTTGTGTCTCAAGGTGATATCATCCCTACATACATACATCTGTATGCTAAGCAAATTATCAGAGAAACTGGATTACATAAAGAAGAATGTTACATCAAAATTAGAGACAAGTTAAGTAACAACCAGAAATTTGCAGATAGCACTACCTTGCTTATGAAAGTGAGGAAGACTTGAATCACTTGCTGATGAAGTCCAAAGATGGCAGCCTTCAGAATGGATTACAACTCAATGCAAAAATGGCTGAAATCCTCACAAGTGGATCAAGAGGTAACACCACGATAGATGGAAAAAAGTTTGAAGCTGTCAAGGATTTATCTTTCTTAGATCTACAATCAATGCTAATGTAAGCAGCAGTTGAGAGATCAAAAGAGGCGTTGCATTTGGTAAATCTATTTCACAAGACCTTTCTACAGTATTGAAAAACAAAAATGCTACTTTGAGGACTAAGGTATGCTTGACTTAAGCCCTGGTATTTTCAATTACCTCATAAGCTATGAAAGTAGGACATAGTAGGGTTAGGGTTAGATTTTTTTTTTTTAAAGGTAGGACATTGAAGAAAGAAGAAAAAAAAGAATCAATACATTTGAATTGTGGTGTTAGAGAAGAACATTCAAAGTACCTTGGTCTTCTAAAAGGACAACAAACAAGTCTGTTTTGTAAGATGCACAGCCAGAATTCTCCTTCGAGTGGAGGATAAAGAGTCTTACATACTTTGGGCATATTGTCAGGACTGATAGCAGTCCCTAGAGAGGATTTGATATTCAGTGAAGTGGAGGGGCATGAGGCCTTCAGGAAGATGGACTGACACTGTAGCTATAATGAACTCAAGCATAGGAATGCTTGTGGGGATGGTGAGGACCAGACAGTATTTTTTCTGTGTATATGGTTACTAGAAATTGGAACCAATTCAATAGTACCAAACAACACCAGTCAGTAGAGCTAACACATCTGTCTAAGAGCAAGCACAATCAGAATGTTCCTTAGAAGCAAGAATGGTGAGAATTTGCCTTGGTACATTGACTATATTATCAGAATTCCCTGGAAGAGAAGAACAGATTTGACAAAGTAAAGGGTCAGTGGAAAAACAAGAAGACCCTCACATAGATGGAGTTCCATAGAGGCTGTAACACTGGGATCAAACAAAGGATCATGCAAGATGGAGCAATTTTGCTGTTGCTATTATAGATAGATTCCCTATGATGACACCTAACAAGAACATATAGGTCATATTTGAAAGTTCTAAGCACTAAGAATGAGTAGAAACAGATAAATTTCCATACTTTTATCTCTGGAGGAAAATTTGGAGCAAGATGTTGCATACTCAATGTCTGTGGAGCCGAGGTTACCAGGTAAGGAGCATGTAAGAATTAAGTCAGTTATAAGACAATAGGGAGTGGTGAGCACTGTAGTTTTTCAAAAAATGGGTGCTTTGGCTAAAGATAGTCAAATTCTATTATTGAAAAAAACTACATAAAAAATTCATCTCTGAGTCATTGTTGGACTATAGGCTTCATTTTCATCCATTGATCTCAATATTTCTTGTGTGCTTATTTGTTTCTCTTATATAACTTCTGGATGTAGTGTTTGATAGTGGCATAGAGAAAGATAGACATTTGCTTAATCTTTGCACTTCAGTGTTGCAAGTTTTGATGTCTTATCTTTTTCCCAAATGACCAAGTTATTTTCACACTTCTTTGGGGTCCAGTACATCTGCTCCCTTTATAATTTTCCATTTGTGATTCACTGCATTCACTGTATACTCCATAATTATTCTCCTTCATTCATGACATCCAAGTCTAGGAACATTTTTTGCCCCAAAGTCTTGAGGTCATCTGGGTGACATTGACAAAGTTGTCAAGAAGCCAATTTTCAAATACTCTAGGCTCCTGAGTATCTGATAGTCATGCTCTTTTTTAAGGGATTCTTATTTCAATGCCATCCATCCATATATTATTAGCATACTATAATTCAAACTTTATCATCATCTGGAAATACTTTTACTCTTCTTTTCCTAATCCTAATTTCAAACATTTCAATACTATCTCAACTTTTAACGCTTCTCATCCAAGTTCAGTTAGTGTTGATCTTCATTTATTCCATTTTTTCTTCTTTTTCTCTATTAATTTTCTGACTCTTCATCTCTTCATTTCATTTTTTAATTAGTTTGGATTTTATAACCCAAGATCTTTAATGTCTCTATTAGAAATATCTTCCGCCTTCTTATCCTGTTTTTCTAATATTGAATGCACATAAGCATAACATTCTGAGTAATCTGATAACTATACTTTTTATATCTGAGTTGATTCACAAAGTTAAAAAAACATTCATAGGACAGTAAAATATTGGCAGACACAAATTTATAGCTCGGTTTTCACTGTGCATTTAGATCTATATTTCAATTTTTTTTCTAACCATCTCTATTTCTCACTTTATACCTCTCAGGATACTTGTTTAACTTTTTCCCCCTCTCATATAATTTCACTTTTGCATTTTGATGATTTCTTTCCATCAAGAGTTGAACACATGCTTTTCTCTGTAGAATAAAATGAACATACACTTCCTATTAAAAGCAAAAACAAAAATAAACAAATATCTCCCACTTCATATTTCTTCTGAAAGCTGAAGTTTCCTCTATTCATGCATACAGTTTATGATATAGACTCCTATACATGTTCTGCTTTCTTATCTCTCATTCTTCACCTAGTGCTTCGTTCTTATTGTTGTGGCCAAAGTTATTGCTGTTGATAACCATCAAACCATTTGTTTTTATCATCCAGAAACTAACTACATTTGTCATTACTAACCTACTAAGCATTCTTAAACCGTATGTCTTTTGCTATTTTGACATCAAGACCTTCAAGTTTTATTCTTTACTATTGTTTTTTCTTAGTTTTGTTCATTTTTTCTAGTCCTAGACTTCAAAGTAGAGTGCAGAGATTATATTCTGGATACTCCCTTTTCTCTGCACCTTCTTCTTGGGAGATGTAAATCATTCCTAAGATATATTTACCTTCTTTATTGTAAAACCTTACAAATTGTTATCTTATGCTTGTACTTCTTATATACCACTGGTATCTATATAAGCCCATTTAAAGACACTAGAAAAACTTACATCTAAACATGACCCAAATAAACTTCATTATTGCCACATGAATGATTTCTTTTAGAAGTATCAGCACGAGATTTGTCTCCAAGAAGTGCAATGAAAAATATCCAAATTGTCCAAAATGCCATATCACTCTATCATCTCTGACATCAACCATCAATCCTTCCTCTGTATTCTTCCTCACTGCCCTGTCTCATAGAACTCACAAACCATTAAAGAAATGACCTATGACAGATATCAATCTGGAGTATTCACCTTACCCATGCCAGTCACAAGTCAGACAGCAAGATGTTAACTCACACGTGTACGGAAACTGGGCCTGATTGAAGGATGAGTGGGACAAAAAAGTAAACTTTAAATTTTGTTCTGCATAGCTACAGAGATACTAAGGGGACAAAAGCAATAGAAGAATTCCTTGTCCGCCAAGCAAAGGAGTGTACTTGGAAACTCATTCCAACCTTACTCATTATTGTGCATGCTAGTTGGATCAGATCTGGTCTCAGTCTTTGTGCTACCTCAGTCTTCTGCTTTTATTGACTATTTTAAAATCAATCTGGTGGTTTGCCTAGTAAGAAAAATGTTTAAAACAGGAAGTAAGTCATTTTTTTTAAAAAAGAGACATAATAGATGATGGTTAATTTGTATACTATACACCAAGGAAAATAAGGGTGATGACTTCAACCACACTCTAGCAAGGCAGTCACTCAAGATATACTTCCCCTAAATCCTGCCTCATTAACATAACAGAAAACTTACTCTAAAATGTGGCCATAATTACATGCATAGCAGCGAGGATTTACAATTCATGACAATATGGTGGACTATGGATAGGAGAGACATATCATGGTATTAAGTGTCATGCATCTCCATTCTTCTTAATTATGTCTTTCTCCTACTCTCCACATCTGTGAATGACATCATGCTACCTTCAGTTGCCCAAAAGAGAAATGAGGACATCAGGTCAAAGGAAATAGAATGGACGATAGTCCTGGAAGTCTGTGCTTCCTAGGAAATCATAGGGTAGTTGATTGAATATTGAGTAGAAGAAGCCGAACAAAAATGAGAAGAGAAGAGATATATCAGTGAATTGTTGGCTGGTCGGAGGCAGCATGGTCATCATGAGCTTTTGCAAGCATCACTCTATCAAGTCAACTGCCTTAGAACCCAACATACCAGTAGCTTCATAGTGAGAAAAGTAGAGTCCTCCCTTTTTCCTTAGACCCCTCTGAAGTTAAAGATGCATGGTCTGCAGGAGCAGTATATTATTTAATGTGGCTCTTCTAGCCCAAGTCTCTAATTCCTTTCAAATGACCTTTTCCTGCATGGGTCAGGTAAGAAGGGGGGTGGTGGGAGATACTTCTAGGAGACTCTTGTGAGTCATTGTGAACATGATTCCCTGAAATGCCATCCTGCTGCTGACCCACAGAACTTGAACTGAATTTCTTTGGATTGACACTTGCAGTGGAGTTCTATGGCCCTGTTGGCATTTATTAAAAAACCTGGAAAACTTTTTAACATGTCCTGATTAGCAACTGTACATTTAGAATTTCTCACTGACATTACAACTTAATTTCATGAATAGAACTTTTCATCATGACTTGTATCTGTAACTCCTGTGTCGTCATTGTAATAGATACTAGAGTCCAGAAAAGTAAAGCATACAACACTAGTTAACATAGCACATGACCAACGTCCACACTCACCCATGCCCTGTGTAGCCTCTATTCTGAGGACGGAGCTGTGCTGCCACCAATTGTGCTTGTGGTAACCTCTCTATGTATTGGTGCACACAAACTGTACCTTATCACAACAGAATGTTCAGTACTAAGTTTCTGGCAAGAATTCCTTCCATAACCAGTTGTCCTGTCCCCTGGTGCATTCTGGGTTGGAAAGAGTTCCTTCCTATAAAAGCACTCTGACCCCAACCACCGTTTTGGTGATCATGAATTGCTGGATCAGCCACCGTGATCTCCAACACTAGGCTGGGTAGCAAGAACCCCTCCATCTAGGATCGAGTGATCCACGCCTCTCCCCTCACCAACCTCCACTAGTTGCTTGATGGATAACAAATGAACTTTGGGCCTCTACTTAAGGTCTCCCTGAACACAAGAAAACTTTGTTCTAATAACCTGGCACTCTTTGATGTTCACCTTCCCAACATGATCACTCACCACAAAATGGGTACACAAGCAAATGTGGTGAAGAAAGTGCAAGATGCCTGGTTATCAAAATATATACTCCCTGGAGCCCACCTTCCCAACATGATCACTGAAAACAAATGTGCACATAAACAAAAGTGGTGAATAAAGCTGATGGTGCCCAGCTATCAAAAGATACAGTGTACAGGGTCTTAAAGGTTTGAAGATAAGCAAACAGCCATATAGTTCAGAAGCAGTAAAGCCCACATGGAAGAAGCACACCAGCCTGTGTGATCACGAGGTGTTGATGGGATCAGGTATCAGGCATCAAAGAACTAAAAATTATATCTCTGTATTTTAAATGAAGGGGCTACAGATTGGGGATCGAAAGCCCATCTTTGGTGAAGTGACATCCCTTTACATAAGGGCTGGAGGAGAGTAGAGGAGCCAGTCAGGATGCAGTGTGACCATGATGAAACATACACCTTTCCTCTAGTTTTTCAGTGCTTCCTCCACCACCCCCCCGACTATCATTACCCCAATTCTACCTTACAAATCAACTAAACCAGAGGATGTACACTGGTACTGACAGCAAATGGAAATATGGGGAATCTAGAACAGATGATCCCTTTAGGACCATTGGTGAGAGTGGCAATATTGGGAGGGCAGATGGAAGGTGTGGTAAACAGGGGGAAGCTTATTACAAGGTCCTAAATATAACCTCCTCCCTGGGGTATGGACAACAGGGAAGTGGGTGAAGGGAGACATCAGACAGTGTAAGATATGACAAATAATAATAATTTATAAATTATCAAGGGCACATGAGCGAGGGGGAGCAGGGAGGGAGGAGGAAATGAGGATCTGATATCAAGGGCTTAAGGTGAATGCAACTTTTTTTTTGAGAAGGAAGAGGGTAACAAAGGCACAAATGTGCTGAAATACAGTGGATGGATGTATGGATTGCTATGAGTTGTATGAGCCTCCCCAATGAAATGGTTTTTTAAAAGTCCAGCTAAAACAGAGCAAACACATAGGTACTGATATGAGCACTTGTACATTGAATTCACGACAGACAAAACCCTCAGGAACACTGGTGGGAGTGGCAATATCATGAATTTAGTGGGGAGTGGAGAAGGGGGAATCCATCACAAGGTTGGATATATAGCTCATCCAGCAGGGGGACAAATAACAGTAAAGTGAGTGAAGGGAGACATGGATAACGGGAGACACAATATCCAAATAGCAGTAACGTGGATGTGCAGACATGAAATAGCAACAGTAATATGCAATTGACTAAGGATGCATGAAGGGGGGAGGGTGAGAGTGGAAGGGAAAAAAAGGACTGATACCAAGGCTCAAGTAGAAAGAACATGTTTTGGAAATGTTGGTAGCAAAATATGTACAAATATGCTTAATACAATTGAATTGTGGATTTTTATAAGATTTGTAAAATTATTTTAAAAAACTATAAAAATGAAACACATGCAGCAGTACATTAAGAGAGTTGCTAGAAATTCCACCTGGAGTCAAAAGAGGATGTGTTATGAGGAATATCTTCACTGTTATAAGTGATGTTAGATGGATCTTGTCTCAAGGCAAAGAATATCACAAAGGTGTTTAATTGTGTTCAATTGAATATGCAAAAGCACTCAGATGGGGGGGCTATAATGAAGATAAACATGACATCAGTATTGGAGGAAAACTTGTCAAAAACTGCAACATGCAAATAACATAACCTTGCGTGCTGAAAGCAAAACTTTAAAGCATTTACTGATGAAGATTAAGGATGTTAGCCTTCATTATTTATCATCAATGCAAACTCCAGAAGAACCAACCCACCCCCAGCAAACTCACTGCCATTAGTCAATGTCAATTCAGAACAATCTTATAGAACAGCATTGTACTGTCCCTTAGAACTTCTGAGATTGTAACTGGTTAGAGGGTTAGATAGCCCCGTTTTTTCCTCCCAAGAAGTGACTGATGGTTTGGGACTGGTGACCTTGCAGATTGAAGCCCAACATGTAACCATAAAACCACCATGACTTCTAGCTGAATGTAAAGAAAACCAAAATTCTAACAACTAGACCAAGAGATAACATGATGATAAATTGAGAAAAGCTCAAACACATCAGGAATTTAATTTTTCTTGGAACCACAGTCAGAGCTCATAAAAGCAGAAAGTAAGAGATCAATATACACATAGCCTGGGCAAATCTGTTGCATAATATTTCTTTAAAGAACAAGGATGTCTCTTTGAAGTGTCAAATGCACCTGGCCCACGCTTCATGTGCAAATGAAAGCAGTGCAATGAATTACTAAGATTGCAGAAGGATCGATGAGTTAAATTAAGGTGCTATCAAAGACTATGGAAAATACTTTGGACAGTCAGAAGAAGAAATAAGTCTGTGTTGAAAGAAGTGTAGCCAGAATTCTCCTTAGAAGGAGGATGGTAAGACTTCATCTCAAATATTCTGGATAGGATAGTAGAAGAGACCATACCCCAGAAAAAGACATGCTGCTTGGTAAAGTATGTCAGTAAAAACGAGGTCTTTCATGAGATGGATTCACACCGTGGCTAAGACAGTGGCCCAGGATCAAGCGGTGTTTCCTTTTCTTTTGTTGTGTGTTGAGTCGAAAGGAACTCAATGAAACCTGGCAACAAGAACAATATGCTCCACTGTGTTGGCATAAATAACAAGCCTGTTTCATGACAGAGGAGCAGGGGGTGGTACAGACGCCTTGTGTTCCATTTGCAACTGATACATTGGTGATTTCAGTCCTTCCATAGTGGATCCACAGGTGAGAGGCCTGGCAATCTCTCCCCATAAAGATCACAACCAAGCTAACCCAATGTAGCTCATGCCCACTCTGTCAACCATGTATGCGGTCACTATGTCTTATGTGGTGACAAGTGTTTTTTGTTGTTACCTTGTTTTTTTAATACAGAACTTGAGAGGCATATTCCCAGTAATCCAATCAATTCTTTCTTAGAAAGATCATTTTTATTTATGCTACCAGGCACATTATTTTGAAGGGTTTTGATCTTTCCCTATATATTTCTCACTTTTTTTTATTAATGCAACCAGTTCTTTTCAAGTCATAATATGTGGTGCTAGCAGGTCCTATTTCAAAGTCTGTTTACCTCTAATTAAAGGGTCATATGAGACATCATGTTAGCATTAGGGGATTTTATTCTGATTTGACAAATAATGAATGGTTTTCTTTGATGGCACTTTTTTAGATGCAGCTGGGTGAAAAATCAACCACAAAGGGAACTCAATTTTATTTATCATTAATTTTGACATGCTTCCACAGATGTTTTCTGGGAACCATTGTAACCTGCTTAATTTGTCTCTGTATAATAGGAAGCAGATAGCCTCAATTAACGTACCGATTAGTAAGTTCTTTAATGAGTTTCAGTAGTTTCGCTCATTATTGCTGATACAGTACACTGAATCCTGGAAGCTGGGATTTGAGCATTATTAGAACATAAAACCTGAACCATTGCAGAATTGCTTTTCTATGGCATATTTGTTATTTACTGGTTACTTCTCTCTTGTGTGCATGTATAAGTACGGAAGACATTGAAAACACATGAAAATTAATCCCTTTTGGAGTGTTCAAATTTGTTGTGTCCATGGAAGCCACATATAATGGGGAGTTGGCAGGGGTAACCCCTTGGCCACTACAAAATTGTAAATCATTCAAAAACTTGGCTGATATCAAGAACTAAAGCAGGCTGCAGCTTCATTATGCAGTTTGACATATCCATCAATACTTGGCCAAGATGGGATATTCTTTCATGTAAATGGGAAATAAAACATTTTTCCCCCTTTGGAACTGAATTAACTCTTTCAGAGGGAGCTAACGTGGTTTAGAAAGTTATTTTGTTCTGACCGGGAGTAGTAAACACCCACTGTTTGTGAGTTGCTAAGAAAATCGAGAGCTCTTTGGCTTAGTTTCTTAGTCTTGTAAATTAGAGGATTTAAGACCTGTGACATATCCTAAACAACATAGATACTTGGTTAGTAAATGGCCTTTTTTTAGTTGGAAAATGAATATAGAAACTATGCTCCAAGCATCAGGCTATCTCCTCTGTAAGTTTATAGTCAATTTTTCTTCTTTTTCTATCAGGGGCATTTATTGTTATAGCTACAATGTGCCAGATCAAGCAAAGAACAGAGTTTCCTGGAAGTGCCTGTTAGAGAAGTTCTCTTCCACAGGCAGGCTCTTCCTTGTTGTCACATTTTATGGTAACATAAAGTTTCATGACATTTATGGAAGTGTGTGTCATGAAGCAGATGGCTTGTTAGCCTGTTTTAGTAAACTCATTCAAGCCATGCAATGTTAAAACTTTCCCAAGTTCATGAATGATAAAAGAACAATGGATGCTATGTAGTCCGGAGTCCTTCAATTACTAAAATTATATATGCCAAAAGATTCAAACCTGAGTGGAAATTGAAGATGAACTTTGAATAAAAATAAGAAAGTTGAAATTGATTTGAGCAAAATTACCTCTCTTCAGGAGATATTGAATTTCTACTAGCACTACAAATACTAATTCAACTTTATCTCTTATTACTTCCTGACATAAAGTCGCTGTTAGAGCCATTCTTGTAGTACAAGGACTGTTCATTTCCCATTGAGCATGAAAGCTACCTGCTTAACTTGATGATTTTTTTTACACATGCTCTTCTTATGTCTGAGAAGGTTTCTTAACTCCCAGGTGTTACTAGCATGGCTCAATGTGTAGCTCATCTTACACATATGCTTCTCCATGACGACTTCCTTAACCTCGGTGATCATCTGTAACTCATTTTTTCTGCTACTCCTGCAATGTCATTCTATGGTGTAATATAAGAGGGGGATTCATATCCTGTGAAAATTCCATTGTTTTTCATTATACTTTTCCACAAATTTTTGAAGACTCCCTGGAATATGTTGTAAATAACTGGCAGTTTGATTCTAACTCATGATTACACCAAGTGTGCAGAGTATTTACTGCTTCACAGGATTGTCAAAGAAACTCTTTGAGAAGTCGATTTACAGTCTTGTCTTCTATGATGCCTTTGAATGGATTTGAAAGACCAATCTTTTGGTTGGAATTCAAATGCTTAATCACTTGCACCACCCAGTAACTCTTTACTGTCTTCTATGTAAAAGAGATATAATACATATTTATTAAATTTGATTTTTAATCATTTCTTATGAGGATATCTTAAATTGCCCTTCAACATGTGCTTCTCTCATTTTATTTCTTCAGACAATGAGGACATGTGATAGAGTAAGCTTCTTTGTTTACTATGGTTGTTAGAAAGTGCTGAGCTATTTTTCATTCATTTTCAATATCTCTGTTTCTAATATCATTTTTCCTTCCATTATGTTAGTACCTGGACCTGACCCTTATTTCTATGGCCATGAATTTTCTTGTAAAAGGTAGCTATCTCAAGAACTTTCCTTACTCACCTGACATTAACTGAATATCTTTTGCATAGCATGATTTACTCTAGACACTAGAGATATAAAGATTAATAACAAAGAGTTGACACTCTTAAGAAGTTCACAACCTAATAAAAGTTCATTCAGAATACTTAAACAATTACAAAATAATAAAACAAAACAATTTTTCTATGTTTTACTTCCTCCTGGAGATGGTGAAAAATGAGACCATTTTACTCTCAGGACAGCTAAGGCTTTTATGGTTTGTTCCTTAATTATTATTTTTAAAAGATTAGAAGTTTCTTTATTTTTTTCTTGTCTTTCTCAATCATTTATTTTAAAAACAAAAGGTAGCAATTATGAATCTTATCTCTTCACCTAGAGAGGCTGTGAGGGAAAATATCAGATAATAGAAAACTTAATTATCTCTTTTGTATTAGTGATGCTTTATTTCTACTGTGAAAATTAATTATTTACTTTAACCTATTTCTAAGTAAATATTTAATCAGATTCACAGGAAACATTGCTTTGATGTGAAATTCAAAGGATAGTGTGATGGGTAGGTTTGTTATGCTAACATGGCCACAGAAGATTGGTGGGTCTGTTGTGACGGCGCAGCCAATGAGCACACAGGATGAATCGAAGGGCAGAGATAGGAAGGGCTTAGCGAGCCCCGCCCTCTCTCTTGCTTTTGGATCTTCGGACCAGACAGCTCTCTTGTTTGTCCTGTGCCTCGACCTCCAAGCAACACTACTCGTGGGACACCTAATCATGGAGTGTGGAGCTGTGAGTTGAGGTCCCTTCAAGCCCTACTTCGCCATGCTCCTGGGATATACATCTCTTGAGCTGGGGACTGTTGGACTCTGTCATCTGGCTGCCTGTTGGTGACCTGCTTTGCTGTTTGCTGCTTGTGGCCAGCTAGCCTGAATTGCTCTACAAAGGACTACTCAGCGGCCCTCAAAACTTCAAGAACTACCAGTCTGCTAACCGTCTCACACAAGTGAGTTGTACTGAGCAATTTATACTGCTTTATAGATAGTTAATTGTTTCTTTCTTATCTTTTTTTTTGGGGGGGGGGCATCACTGCTCTCCGGTGGTGGGAGTAGGTGGCCCAGCCCCACTGGTGAAACTGAATCTCCGTTCCAGTGGGCCGCAGTCGCGCGCACAAGCACTACGCCACCAGAGCTCAACCCTCTTTCTTATCTTATATACTCTTCTACCTATATAAATATATAAAGAGAATTACTAGTGTCCTGGTTTTATTTCTCTAGAGAACCCTGCCCAACACAGATAGCCATTAGGTTTAATAACGACCATCAGGGAATTTACTCTTTCTTCCTGGGAGTCTATCTGCAGGGAACTCAATTGAATGCGATCATCTGAGTGAAGTGCAGAAAATGGAAAGGCTAATTTTGAGTTTTATTATAGGTTCTCATTTTTCAGTTTGGGTTAATTTTTTGAAAAAATGTTTTTAAATGGCTCAACATTTTCTATGATCCTGCTTCAATATTTGGTACTTTGATATGAATATTAAATTAACAAACAGAAGATCAGAGTTCAAATTCTAACTCAGACATCTGAGTTGCACAAATATGTCATGGAAGGTAAGAGGCAAACTTGGGATTTTTTATCCAAAAACGGAAAAAAATATATATATGGATAAAATACACCCTAAAATCCTTTCCAGCTCACACACGTTTTAAATTTCGTTTTACTGTTGCAGGCTAAATTCAAGGAGCACTGCAAAACAGCAAAAGAGTAAAAAATAAAATAAATAAAAATTATTTTATTCATTCAGAATTTTTAATGGTATCCCACACCTCAGCATGAGGTTTGAACTTCATTAATTTGCTGGATTTTAACAACAACAACATAAAAGAGGTGTTTCATGCAAGAACACTCTGTTCTCAATAACTATGGACTATAAAAAAGGGTAAAACTGTGTTGGATCTCTGCAGCTTGACAGACAGTAATTGGACTGATCACTTTGAAAGTTCACCATTGGCCAATTATCTATTGCCAGTATACTTAAAATATGCAGTCTGGGTGACTAATTTTTCATAAGACTATGTACAAAAAGGGATATGATTATTTTCAGATCACTATTTGTTTACTTAGAAATGATTAATTTTCCAATTAAAATGAAAGATAAGTGAAGCATACATTTTTCCTATCAGTTAAGCCATTTCTAAAAGCAAGTGTTTGATGATAAATCAGAAATATCTGCATCTGAAACACAAACAAAGCAATGATATATAGAACGTATAATATTTAGAGTCTGTCTGTCATGAGTCCTTCTCCTTATAATTACCAAAGCCTCATCTTTATACCTGTCAAAAGTGTGGCAAATCCTAAATATCTCTTAATTAGCAGTTATATCATCATGGCATATTTAAGATATTTTTTTTCTTTTAATAGCCCTGTGAATACTGACTGGACAAACCACATTGTTCCTTACTATAAAACCAGATGGTTGTATAGTCCCCTTCACATCATGACCTCTCAGAGTCAAGCCAATTACAAGTCAATTTTCAATAATGAGCAATCAGATAATCATAAGATTGGATAAGACCTTGAGAGGGCATCTGATTCACTCTCCCATCCCTGTTTGGATGTCATTGACATCATCATCTCAGAAGGGTAATTCTCTACTCTTTTTCTCTTTTTCAGATATATATTTTTTAAAGCAACAGGGCCAGTCTTTTAGGAGAACAAGACAGTCATTCCTCTAACAAGAGTGCTTTCCAAGTTTTGTGATGGACAATGGGGCACGATGGAGCCAAAATAATCATGAGTCATGAGTTCATCCTCATGGAATTTGGTACCTAACTCATTAGGATTGCATGGGGTAGATAGTTATTAAAAACAGAGTTCTTAGCCTCACTGATTCACAACCTCTGGGTTTGGAAAGCTGAACAGTTTATTTTTTAAGTCCCCCCAGGTGATTCTGATGCAGATCAAATTTCAAGAATTATTGTCTAATTTACTCATATCTCTTCTCTGCTTTCCATAGGTGATGCTCAGTACGAATTACTAACGGGGTGGTATAGTAGGAATATACAAGGTTGAGAGAATAGGATTGATGTTTTCACTTCACTAAAGAGCAAACCACTCAGCTTCTGGTCCATGTATTCAATAAGATTCACCTGTGCATTATTATGAGCTAATGAAGGCTCTATTATTTTATCTTAGGAGGACAAGCAAGTTATGAGTTGGGCTGACAACCTCAAGGTCAATGGTTCAAAGCCACCAACCACTCTGACAGAGAAACAGGAGGCTCTCTATTCCTAAAATGATTTATAGTCTTGGCTACTCACAAAGGAAGTTCTACTCTGCCTTACAGGGTTGATGCTTACTCAATGGCAATGACTATATAGCATAATTTTTACAAAATGTTAAATTTCACAAGTGTTAGGTATTATATTAGACTGTGCACTCTTTAAATCCTGAGCCCATGCCTTATTGCTGTTTATATTTCCCACTCAGTTGATACTGAGTTGGATAAAATATGGTACTCAATAGAAACCTTTTTTTCCAAATGCATTGTCTTCTGCCATCAATTGCCAACAAAGACTTGTTGCCCTCAGGCACTTGTCTTTAATATATTTTGTGTGATATTGTCCTTAATTCATTTCTTATGCATTTTATAATATTGCAATGAAGCCAAAAATATTGTAATGGTAACAGACTATATTGAACTCCAATTTACTAGTTTTATCCTTTTTACTATCTGCAAACTTTGTGTGCAGTAACTATTTGGTGTTCCTTATCAAGATAGATATTACTGTATTGACTCTCTTTCACTATAATGTCAAAAGATCCTAGCCAAACCTAAAAATAGAGCAGCCTGAGCTTACTGCAGTGAGTGTATTGATAGTATTTAGTAAACAGTTCTCTTTCAACTATTTCCAAAAATAAAGGCCTTCTAATTGCTTTGACCTTTGTAAAGGAACAATAGGCATGGAAGAACATATTGGAAGAACATATTGTCCGTATTAAATGAAGGCTTAATTACCCCTGGGCTGTGGTCTTCTATGTATTTGTAAATATCAACAAGCAAAATATTTATTGAAATGATCAAATAATAAGTTGCACATATTTAAGTGGAATCTTTTAGAGAAAATCATATAAATAAGATTTCATGTCCTCTGTGCAGCAGATAAGAAGCCCTGGTGGTAGACTGCCAATCACAAAGCCAATGGTTCAAATCCACCATTTTCTCCCTGAGAGAAAGATGAGACTACAACCTCAAATAGATTTACAACCTCACAAATGCTATGCACAATTGCTGAGTTGGAATTGACTCGATGACAGTGGGCTTGCTGAGTGTGTTTCAAGGAGCAGTTGTTAGCAGTTGTCCAGATCCTTGAATGCTGCTTATGGCAAATATTTAAGACTTTTTGCTGAAGATTTTTGTTGTTGTTGTTTTTGTTTTCTGGATGCAAAATAGTACTGAAGAAACATACAGAACAATATAGAAAATCAGAGAGTCAATGGAAATAGTTCTCAACAATGACTCTCAGGATTTGATAGGAAAATATTCCTGTGCATTTTTTGGTGTTATTACATGTTTGAGGTCCTTTGAGTGGTGCAAACAGTTAAGCACTCAACTATTGGCTATAAATTGGGAAGTTTAGACCCACTGAAAGGCATCTTATAAGATATACTTGACAATATTTTCCTAAACTATCCCAACTTTGAAAAGCATAGGAATTCTCTTTTGTACACCTAGGATCCTGGTAAATGAGAATCAGCTCAACAGCAATTCACAATAACAACTTGTTTCTAAATCCTGGTCCATGTATTGTTTGGTGTTCACAACAATAGTGAATTCCTCTTAATCAATAATTATGAATTTTAAATATGACTCACATTTAGGTATTTTAAGCAGGAAGTTTAATTGTAACCCAGTCTTTATAATATTTGGGGGTTGTTCAAAAAATAAAGGGAGTACTTCAGTATCTGTCATAAATTAGTTTCTTTGACTTTTCACATACCTAATTAACTATAGGGTGGAAAAATATGCAGAGGTTGTAAAAAGTTATTATTTTAGTTGGTTACATTTAACCTAGACATAGTGCTACTGATAGCTCAAAATGTGAGATAGAGGGGAATAGGTTATGCAAATTTCCATATGGCATACTAAGAGGCCACATATCTTTAACCTCTAGCCCTATGCTTGATCTCATTTGTTATGGTTTATGAGAGAGAGTTCTATAGGTATTAAAAGCTAAATGGTGTTACCGTGATGATAATATTCCACCTCCTTTCTAATAGGAGGGTGAAATTTTGGTGCAAGACATTAAAAGACACTAAAAATGTTAAATAATGTCCATTTATCCTTTTTCAAATAAATAAATTTATGGTAAAATTGACTTTTCCTCTCCTTTTGTTTTCCTCCTTTACTGAGTGGAAATATAGATTTAAGTGTATCACTGCTAGTCTGAGAGTTCAACTTTAGTTGTAATAAGGGCTTGCACTTGAGGGCCACTCTTTCTGGTTCAAGTCTATGTAGGACATCAATATACTTATACCCATCAAAGAACCATGCCTGGCATTAGCTACATTTATCTTAACCCCATCAGATGTTGCAGCCTTGAATCACACATCATGGGTTACAATTCAGATGAATGTGATTTTCCACGCATGTCTTCTTTCTTCAATGGAAAACCATCCTGGTTTACTTTTCTAGGGTGTGGGGAACAGTTTGGTGGTGTTGAATTTATCTTGGGCACTGTGTAGGTTCATTTATGGTATTATCCTTGTTTCTGAGAGAACACTGTTTAGCTCACTCTTTGAGATAGAATTGTCTCAATATTGGATAGAATTATCAGTTTAAACTAAAAAGAGTCACAACACTACTTGCAAGTTTATAGATTCAGTTAATCTTTTCCTGTAAACTGAGTCTCAAAACCAAGTGCCTCCCCTCTCCTCCCACCATAGGTTCAAATCTACCCACGCATTGTTCTGCCCTTCTGAAACTCCATGATACATAATCCCAACTACACTAAATAAGTTAAAATATATTTACATAATGGTAGGGATATATAGATAGATGATAGATAGATAGATAGATAGATAGATAGATAGATAGATAGATAGATAGATATGTATATACCAGGGCCCCAATGTTCATCTGCTACCTTAATACTTAATATATATAGTTGGACCCCTACTCAAGTACTCCCTCAATGTAAGAACACTTTATTCTAATAATTGGGAATTCCATGGTGCTCACCTTCTTGACAGGATCACTTGAAGGCAAAAGGGTTGCATAAGTAAATGTAGGAATAAAGATGATGGTGCCCAGCCATACAAAAATAGAACATCATTTTCTTAAAGAGTTGAAGATAAACAAGCATTCAGCTGAGAAGCAACAAAGTCCAGATGGAAGAAACACACCAGCATGTGTGATCATGAGGTGTTCATGAGATCAGGTATCAGGTATCAAAGACCCAGAACAAAAAAGTAATATCAATATGAATGGGGGGAGTTGTGGAGTGGAGACCTACAACCCATCTGTACATAATTGGACATCCCCTTACAGAAGGGTCACAAGGAATATTTGTGCCAGTCGGGGTGCAGGATAGCACCACTGAAACATACAACTTCCTTCCAGCCCTTCAATGTTTCCTCTCCATCACTATCATGCCTTTAATTCTACCTTACAAATCCAGCTATACCAATGCATGTACTCTGGTACAGATAAGAGCTGGAAACACAGGGAATCCAGGGCAGATCAACCACTCAGGACCAATAATGCGAGTAGCAATATGAGGAAGGGGAAGGGGAAAGTAGGGGGAGAAAGGAAGAACTGGTCACAATAATCTACATATAACCCCCTTCCAGGGGGCGGACAAGAAAAACGTGGGTGAAGGGAGACATTGGTCAATGTAAGACATGAAAAAATAATGATGATTTATAAATTATCCAAGGATTCATGAGGGAGGAATGGTGGAAAGAGGAAAATGAGGAGCTGATACCAAGGGCTCAAGTAAAAAGAAAATATTTTGAAAATGATGATGGCAACAGATATATAAATGTGTTTGATACAACAGATGTATGTATGGATTGTGATAAGAGCTCTATGGGTCCCCAATAAAACAGTCAATAAAAGAACACTGATTTTAATATTTCCTATGTTAAACAGATCAGAGATTCCAAAGAACACTTATAAAATCAAGTCTCCACAGTACACATACTTCAATATTTTAATAAAACAAAAATTGTAATTATGATGAAGAAAGCTATTTTTGCCTATTATCATGTTCTAGATTATTTGTTGAATTATACACACACACACACACACACACACACATATATTACCTGAATCCTCACTTTCTCATTTCAGGTATAAGGAAAGTGAGGCTTCATGATCCTAGGCAATTATCCCATGATTATACAACTAAAAGTCAATATTTATATCAGAGTTTATCTTGATTCTATGGATTGACTACACTTACCATAGACTCCTAAAAATTAAGCAATGTGGTTAAGCACTTTAGAGCTTGCAAGCAAAGACAATGAGTTCATGTGGATTTAGGATAACCTGACACTTATTTAGAAATCCCTCCCCCAACAAAGGTAAATAAATGCTCAGTGTCTTTGCTCCTCAGGTTCTGCCAGTATTATGCTTATGTTGCCAACCATTATGTCACAGGAAAACAACCATGCTGCATGGCAGAGGGCAGGCAGCTTCGGGAGCTGATTCTAGTATGGGAAGGAGATTCTTAATGCAAAGTATCATCTCGAGTGAGAAGTTCAGCAGAATTGTACATTATGGAGAATAATGCCATTGATTGGGAAGTGGCAGTGCAATAAAACCCTGTGGGAAATTATGGCAAAAATTTATAGGCTTTAGTGATCATATCTTTCTCTGCTCACTTACTTTTGTGGATAGTGCAATTAAATAAAGTGAATTTTGATCATCTTCAGAGTTGTAATTTGTGTCTCACCTTCCTGCTGCATATCACCTTCATGGGGAGGAAAAAGAAAGCATACTGATTTTCTGAAGGATTTATGGCTTTGGCATTACCATCTGAGAGGGACTTTGGTATACTCTAGCCAGCAGAGTAATGGAAATTATCCATGCTCAGGGTTGATTTGAGTTTGCCTATCTGGTCAGTGCCAACTTATTCTGTGGGCAGCATGTGTGAATCCCAAGATATTTTAGTTTTGTTAATCTGATCAGTGCCAGTCCATTTTTGGCTTTCCTGTCCACCTGCTGACTCCCTGGTGTTGGCTTCCTGCTGCTCTGTCCATCTGTTAGAAATTTATTTACAAAATACACTAAAATGCAAACTGCACTAGAGTAGGATATAGCTTCCCCTGCCCAGGAAATGGCAGGATGCCAGAGCAAAATTTCCTATTGTCACTAAGCTAAAGTACAAGAAATTGGAAGATTCAGGGGATTCTTGATTTCTGTTGAAATCCCTCAGGTAAGATGGCAATAGCAAGAATCTTTATTTACATTCTGTATAGGTAATGTGTATGCTCCTTGGAAATATAGTCTACTTTCAGAATTCTGTAGGAAGATCATTAAACATATACTCAATAATCAATGATAAAATCTGGGATCTCTCACCATAAAAACTTGACATTAGCCAGAGCTTTGCTTTAGGGTAGGGGCTTGGGGTGGGAGGAATTGTAGACATTAATGTCTGATGTTTACCTCATTGTGTGTAGGTGTGCATAAGAAACATGTGGACACAACACTTACGGAGGCAGACAGAAAACAACTGGTGGTTATTCCTGTGCTGAAGGAAGAAGACATTCTCTGAGACTCGGCTTGCCATAAGGCTGGTGTGGGGTAATATTTAGATTAAAGTGATTTAAGATTCTTCAAAAATAGACAAGAAATAAAACCAAAACAAAATATTTCCCACTAACTGAAAACCTACAGAGCAAAATATTCAAGGAGGAGGCAATGAAGCAACAGAGAAAGAAAAAAAATCTATAATTTTCTATTGTTCTTTTTCTAAGACTGTGCATATCTGAATAAAACTGTGTAAATTGGAATAAAATTGTTCAGCTCAGAGCTGATGATTATATCAAGAAGGCTTGAAACTAGGATTCATAGGAAATTTTCTCCGCTGTGGTCCTGGGGTCATTAAGAGAACCATGTTGGAAGGTTGTCAGCAGAGCTCAGCAGGGCCACTGGATGAAGGTATCCCATCTCTTAGCCATGAAAAGAAATCAAGCTGAATCAAATGTGGGCTTGGTAATTGATGTAACTTTCAGCTTCCATATGCTCTACACTGCATTTTATTTTCTGGTAAACATCTTTAATGATTGCTCTGTGTGTAGACTCTTAGTGAGTCATTTGGTCAGATAAAATCTCTTTATTTGTGAGATAAATGAGTCCTGATGGCAGCGTGGGTCTGGTATTAGGCTAACTGTAAAGTTAACGTTTTAAACCCACTAGTCCCTCCCTTGGAGAAAGTTGAGGCTCCCTGAACTTATGACGATGGAGAGTCTTGGTGACCCTAAGATTTAGCTTAGTCAGTTCTTCTCTATCCTAGTTGTAAGCTAGGTTCCACTTGATGGCACTGGGGGTGGTGTTTTCGATTATGTAGCAAATGTTCCCAAGAGGTCACCAAACTTGGCAGAGCAATTATCTTGGCAAAGGCTATATTAACATTTTGTGACTAACAGTTCTTAAATGATATAGACATTCCATTTACAATTTTTATTCATTTACACAACAACTATTTACTGAGCAGTGATTTTTTATATGTACAGAACTTCTAGCCTAGAAGGGGAAAGAGATATTAAGCAAATAATTTCAAAATAATTATTTAATTGTGATTTTGATAAGGGACAAGATAAAATTCATTGTATGCTTGGGCTGTAAAATTAGCATGGCATGCATTCTGTCACATTTTAAAATTATGGCTTAATAACACTGATTTAAATATAATAGAGATATTAGGTAATGTGTGATAGATTTAATTACTGGTCTCAATTCTTTATACTCCTGTAATAATTTTGCCATGCTATATAAATTTATGGTAGATAGTGTTAACAGATGGTTTTCCAAGGGTTCTATGTATTTCTGCACAGGCTAGCTTCTAATTTTTTTGATTGGCAGGTAGTATTTAAAGCTGTAAATTAGTAAGCATGTCTTTCAGAGGTATCTCAAGGTTATAAAGATAAAACCTAAAAGCAGCAGACGTGGATGACGAAGAGTTGATCACTTTTAAAAAATCTGTGTGGACATATATAGTTTTTATTTATTTCAACCCAAAGGAGTCTTGAGTTCATGGAATTTTAGAGTATAAAAAAGAAATGAAAAACATTCAGAAAAATATAGTCTCGAGCCTCTGCTAGCACAGAGTACACCTATCAAAACCAAAGGCACCCATTTCTCAAGACATTCTAGTTCCATCTGTTGAAAAATTGTTATGATATACTGATTTTGCTGGAACAAGACACTGCCATCTGCCAGGAAATTGTTGTCATAAATAAACAAATGGATGAGGTCTATGATGTGAAAGTCTCCCTTTAAGATGGGTATTGTCTTCAGGGCACAAATTGTACAACCATATGGAATACCCCTGAGTGGAGAAAAACTTTTCTTCGAAAACTTGCCCCTGTAGAAAGGATTACAGATATGAACTCAGCATCATGCTTCAGCTCTTTTGGAAGTTTTCTGCTTTGTACACATATTGAAACCTCAAGCAATTTTCATGAGAGGAAAATAGGCAGTGAAATTAAACTCATATTTATTGAATAATGGCCCATTAGTCATTAAGTATAACAACAGATACTTTAAAATTTCATTTAACACCCATACTAGCACTCGGTTAGGCTAAACTTTGTGTGTGATAGAGAGGAGGAGACTAAGACTTGAAAGTTCAAGAGTATGTCCAGAGAGTAAGGGGGCGGTCCAGGATATAACCTCCAGCTTGTTTACTCCCAAATTGAAGACATCTATTGACAAATTTTGCCATCATCCAGCGGCTTTTCCTATAGGGTAGGTGCAAGGAATCTGCAGTGGAGAAGTGTCTGGTTTAGTTGATGCCAGGTGGATCTTGGCTGAAAGCAGAGAATATCAGAAAGGTATCTATCTACCTGTGTTTCACTGACAACGCAAAGACATTCATCAGGTGTGAATCAGAGTCAGTTATGGTCAACATTGTGAAGAATGAGAATCCCAAAGCACTTAAGTGTGGTGTGATAGTTACATAATGTAATGCCAACTTGATAAATAAAGTGTAGGGGTGTTTAACATGTCAATCAGGTCAAGGTTTGGCAACCTCATTTGGAGATATGACTGAGATAAATGACTTGCTGTAGGATGGCTTCTCTCTCTCTCTCTCTCTCTCTCTCTCTCTCTCTCTCTCTCTTTTTCTCTCCCCTTCACCTTCCTGTTGGCAAACCACACAGCTGCAATCTGCCAGTGCTGAGAGGTTTCCACTGCCATTGGAGCCATAATGCTTTGAACCCACTGGGCTGTGATCTTCCTGCATTTTGCATTATTGCATGTTACTGCATGAATCTGAAGAAGGATTTTTGGACTAGTATTGGATTTATGGACTAATATCAGACTTATGGACTTGAACTGGAGTGGACTTGGATATTGCTTAATGTACTCAATTATTCACTGATATAAATCTTTTTCTTTATATCAGTCATAAATGAAAGTCTCTGGAATTGCTTCTCTAGTCAACTCGGCCTAACACCTGTGCTCAAGAAGAACCCACATCAGGCTGGAATCTTTTTGCCCTACTTTTTCAATCTGTCTGCTGAGTGAGTGAACTGAGAAGCTGAACTATATGAAGACTGTGGCATCAGTATTGGAGGAAGATTTGTTAACAATCTTCATTATGCAGATGACAAAACCTTACTTGCTAAAAGCAAAGAAGTCTTGAATCATTTATTGGTAAAATCAAAGACTGCACCATTCAGCAGGTATTTTAATTTAAGGTAAATAAAATAAAATTCCTCACCACTGTATCAATAAGGAACATTATGGAGAAAGACTGAAGTTATCAAGGATGTAATTTTGTGTGGTCAGACAATATCAATGAAGGCATCAGTTAAGAAATCAAATAATCTTTGGCTTTGGGCAAATCTGCTACCAAAAAAAAACTCTTATAAGTATCGAAAACAAAGATGTCACTTTGCAAACAAAAGTGTGCCTGACCTAAGCCATGATATTTTTAATCACCTCATATGCAGGCTAAAACAGGATAATGCATATGGAAGACTGAAAAATAGATGCCTTTGGATTATAGTTTTGGCAAAGAATGAGTCTACCATAAATGGCTTTCCAGAAGAATGAACAAACAGGTCTTGGATAGAACACAGTTATAATGCTTGTTAAAAGTGAGGATGGCGAGAGTTTGTCTCATGCACTTGAGGCATGCACAGGAGGGACTAGTCTCTGGAGAAGAATACCATGCTAGGTAAAGTAGCGGAGGATCACAAGAGAGGTAGATTGGTAAGCACTAGCACAGTGGATCCAACAGTGGGCTCAAACACAGCAGCAACTGTGTGGATTGTGTAAGAGGAGGCAGTGATATATTTTTTGCCCATATGGAACTATGATTTTGAACCAGTTTAGGAGCATCTAATATCAACAATAGTTGTTGGATGATGCAAAAAGTTGAGCACTTCAGTAAGAGGAAAAAAGTTGTCTGTTCAAATCTCCCTATTGTTTACCTTAGAAGATTCCAAAAGATCACAGTTTTGAACTATGACACACTCTGTAGAGTTCTGCTACTTTGCACACATCATTGACTGTTTTGATGAACAATATCAGCTTTATATTAATAAGAATCTTAAAGATCTAGGCTTTGCTCCCTATGAAGTACAAAGTATTACCTGCTCCATATATAAGAATCTAGTATTGGCTAGTAGGCCAAACTTATCCTGAGATTGCAAATCAGCATGAACATTTCCACTACTATTTGGGAGAAAGTGATCCTGACAAAGACCTACAATATGGCATTCCAATTACATATACCAGCCACGCTGGGGATTTGTTTTAGAAAACTTGTCTGAAATCAGGGTAGAAGCCAAAACTTATTTCATTTTGTTAGATGAATGGCTTTTTCAATTCCCTTTTCAC
The DNA here is from genome assembly GCA_004026705.1 of Nesogale talazaci. NCBI lineage: Eukaryota > Metazoa > Chordata > Mammalia > Afrosoricida > Tenrecidae > Nesogale > Nesogale talazaci. Next base: position 26,128 of record PVJH01008804.1, on the reverse strand, counting down.
CATATTTCCTGTATTTTTGTTTGTTTACTTACTTTTTAAGAAATATCTGCTCTTCTGGTCATCCTCAATAATACATATAGGATATGGAACTAAATGTATTGCCTTTGACCTTATTAAAGAGACTTGCAGCACAGTGGCTCAAACAGTCATTTAATGATCCAAATGATTAGTATGTCTAGTCTTCAAGTTTCATGATAAAAAAAGACATGGCAGTTATCTTCTATAAAAATTCACCACCTGAGGGGGTTGAGCCCCGGTGGCATAGTGGTTGAGGGCGGGACTGGGGCCCATTGGCTTGGCGATTCAAATCCAGCAGCAGCTCTCCGGGAGTAAGGCTGAGTAGCTCCCACAACCACAGAAGACAGTGATGCCCCACCCCCAAAAAATTCACCATCTGGAAAAACTTATGGGGGAAGCTCTTCTCAGCCCTCAGGCATTTCCATGCGTATGAATCAACTTAGTGGAAAAGGGGTTTTGCCCTGATTATGTCATATCCCTATTGCTCTGGAAATTGCAATCTTCTCTTCTCTGTGCACCTGAGGAAAGTCCACTTTATCAAAGTCATTTAAGCTCACGCCTGTTTGTCTATCAGCGCTTCCAATGTTGGTAGTACTACACTCATGGAGGCACTAGGAGGGCCCAGGGGGGCTGTAAAATCAGATAATTATGGTTTTATGTTTAGATTCTGGATATAACACAATCATTTTTAATATCCAGAGGGATGCTAGTAATTTTTTTCCCCTTAAAAGCCAATGCCAACTTATAGTGACCACAGAGGCAGAGTAGAACTACCCCTTTCGCTTTCTGGGACTCTGTCTATGGGAGTAGAGAGCCCCATCTGTTTCCTGCCCAGCAGCTAATGTTTTTGAACAGCTGATCTTCTGAGTCATAGCTCGATTCACTGCACTACACAGGCTCCTTTGAAAAGGGGCCAGGAGGCCAAATAAATATGCACATCTGTTGAACTGACCAATTTAACTAAGGGACAGTTTATTTGAAAACTAATGTCTATAAAGGTCTTTTGCCTCCTACTTTCTCTTCCACTATCATGTTCAATCTTCATTCAGCATTCATTAATTCCTCTCAGCTGCACTGCACTTGATCAAATCCCACCAGGCATTCTATGCTCTTATTGTAATAAATTCAGATTTCTTTTTGTTCCCTTTTCCCTGGGTTTATTGACTCTCCCTCCCTTTATTCCACCTCCTTTTTTCCCAATTTCCCTGCAACCTTTGGTCCCATGGTTTTCTCCACAGAATTGTAACAAATATGTCTATCTTATATAGGTAGTCATGTGTAATGAATATATAGTGACAGGTCTGTAGGTTGACCCTAATGAACGTTTTCTGATTGAGTCTGATGACGTGCCAAGCCCTGACCTCTGAATCTGAAGTGCATTTTCCGGATTCCTTGGGGTCTTTGCTGCTTTGTTCCCCTTGATGCTTTGTTGTATTCCCTTCATGTTTCTCCCCAGTGTCAGGGTGGGTCAGGTGGAGCACAATTCCTTCAGTGTCACCAGTGTTGTCTGCCATGGCACTGTGCATTCATTAGTGAGGGGATATTGCAGATCATGGTCAGACAAGCCCCATGGTCCTCTCTGTTCATTTGATGCTCTGAGCAGATATGTCATCCTCAAGGCTTAGTGGGTCAGGATGCAGTTCTCTCTCTCTCTCTCTCTCTCTCTCTCTCTCTCTCCTTTAATATAGGCATGCATATATGTAAATATATTAATATGTAATGATAGAGATGGGTCTATAGACATGGATTTATAAGTTAAGTATTAAGGTAGCAGATAGATATTGTGCCTTTACTCAAATTCTCTCTTAATGGAAGAACAGTTTGCTCTAGTAGTCTAGCAATCTGTGACCCTCACCTTCCCAACATGATCACTGGAAAAAAGTGTGTGCATAAGCAAATGTGGGGAAGAAAGCTTATGGTGCTCAGCTTTCACAAGATAAAATGTGTGAGGTCTTAAGGGCTTGAAGTTAAATAAGCAGCCATCTAGCAAGGAAACAACAAAGTTCACCTGAAAGAAGCATAGCAGTCTGTGTGATCATGAGCTGTTGATGGGATTAGGTGTCAGGTATCAGAAGACCCAAAACAAACAATCATATCCATGTGAATGAGGAGGGTTGGAGTGTAAACCCAAAGCGCATCTGTAGACGCTTGTACATCCTCTCACAGAAGTGTAACAGGGAAAGGATGAGACATCCAAGGTGCACTATAGCACTGAGAAAACCCACACCATTACTTTAGTTCATTAATGCTTCCCCATCCCAACAGTATCATGACCCCAGTTCTACCTTACTGGAGCAAGTACACATGTAAGAGCTCTTGACACATGGAATCCCTCAGTAATAGTAATGGGAGTAGCAACTTCATGATGGTTGAGGGAGGGAGAGGGGAAGTTAGAGAAGGGAGGAACAAATCACAATAATAGACATATAACACCCCCTACCCTTGAGGCGGGTGAACAACAGAAATGGGTGAAGGGAGACAACAGTCGATGTAAGATATGAAAGTAGCAATAATTTATCATTCATCAGGGTTCATGAGGGTGGGAAGGTGATAGAGGAGGGGAAACAGAGGGGCAGACACCAAGAGCTCAAAAGAAAAAGAATGTTTTGAAAATGATGATGGCAGCATATGTACAAATGTGCTTGATACAATCGATGTATGGTTTGTTATAAGAGGTCTTCAATAAAATGATTTATAAATAAATAGCTAATTTTTCATTCTCTCTTGACATTTCTACCATATCAGCAGAATTCTAACTGAGTTTTGGGCCTTGTATTTAAGTTCTCCAATACTATTAAGTTACCCTCATGCCACTTGATTGGGATGGGTGCCCTCCAAAGTTTTATTTCAGCTGGCATATACTCTCTCTGTTCCCTTGAGCTCTTGGCTACAATTCTGCTCTGAATATATAAAGAAGTGAGATTTGAGCAAGAAAGCACAACTGATGCTAATGTTCCCTCTGACTTGAACATTTTACCACAACCTACCTGATGCCGGGCATCTTGTGAGCTGGACCCATCTAAACCTAGCCTGCACTGACTTCATATCGTATGATTGTACCCAGTCTGCACCCTCCAGTGACAGCCTGGGGACAGATCCTTTCCTCAGTCTGTGCCTTCTTTATTCCTCTTCGCCCGTAATGCTGACAGTCCATCCGAAGTGAAGTGGAATTGCTTGGTAGGACTCTTGTAATCATTGTTTTGCGACTTCTGCTATCATATGCCCATATGGTGTGTGAGAATCTAGTGAGGGGAATTGTTCAGTCTGCCATTCTGTCGGGTAAAATGAGCCATCTGAAAAGCAAGGGTAGAGAACTACATGACTCTGAAGAAAGAAGCCCTGGTGGTAAAGTGGTTACAAGTTGCGCTGCGACCTGCCAAGTCCGCTGTTTGAAACTTGCAGGCTCTCAGCTGGAGAAGGAAGGGACTTTCTCCTCCTGTAAAGAGCTAGTCTCAGAAATCCACTGGAGCAGTTCTACTCTGCCTGTAGGGTTGTCATGAGTCAGAATGGACTTGATGGCAGGGAATGCGAGGAAAGAATATCCAAGAGCAGAGTGCACCTGATTTCTCAGTGAAGAGATGGCAGTGACAGTGACTGCGACACACAGAGAGGTACACAAAGTGGTGGGCTTCCTGGCAAACCTGAATGCATTAGGGCAAGAGACTGGCTCGAAGAAGTGGAACTGCAAACATTTACCACCACTAAAGGGATTTTATAACCCTTATTCAAGCAGGGCATGCATGTGCCAAAGGATTGTACACCTGAGGGGCTGACATGCTGCCTTTTGGTGTGGCTGAGAAGAAGCACTGTGATAAAATAACTATATCTTTCATGTTTCTGATCCTGATATGTGGACTGTTGATTTCCCTAATCAACCCTCAGACTCATGAGGATTGCCTGTACTTTCTCTGCAGCCATCGCAGCTGATAACAGCAGTCAGTAGAGAAGGAAAGTGCTGGAAAGTGAGTGTCAGAAAATGTAAAGCAGTTTGGAAGGTGGAGCCACGCTTGACCTCTGACTCAGAGATATTGGCCTTGAAGTGCTATGAAGATGGATTCTCATACCCCCTCCTGTAGCCAGAGGAGGTCACACTTGATATGCACACTATTGTTTCATATCACAACTAATTCTGGAATCCACATCCCACTTTAAGTGCCTGTCTCAAAGGCATTTGCCACCCAAACCTTGTTTTCTAATGTTTCCTCTATCTTGTTTCTCACGCAACACTATTTTTGCTCTCATAACAAGTTGGGTAGAGAGTCTTTAAACTTACGTTTGATTAGGGAATGAAGAGCCTCTGACGCCTCAAGCCTCTGCTGCCTTTTTAGACTCTGAGTTGTCACATGAGTACATTTTTTTACCTGAGTTCAATACAGAGAAGAATTTTTTTTTTCAGAAACCTCTGTAAAGAGGTGACCAATAACAGAAATAGCAATTGGTGAAGGAAAAACATGAAATTGTAAAGGGAATATGGGAAATTTAAATTATGGACTTTTTAAAGATTCAACATATGCAACTATTGATACAGACAAAACCACAAGAGTCTCTAGTCATGTTCCATTGAAGTATTATTAAACAGAGTATTTTAAATCAGTGCTGAGTTAATGTTAAGAGTTTGTTCAATGTGATCTATGGAGACACATTGTTAAAAGTCGGATCCTCATTAGCTGAGACAAAGAATGTTAGTATCCAAGCTCCAGAACAGAAGGAAAATCCCTATCTCTAAGTGACAAATGCAGGTGTTAGTAGTATTGTCACACAACTCTGAGAATTCATTAAAACTGTCAGGTTGTGTCACAAGGGCAAGTTGAATTGACAACCAGTGTGTGTGGGGGGGAATACCTGATAATTGCTTTCATCTCTTGCTTACCTTTTACCTAAGCAAAGAAATACAACTGCAAATACAACTGCTGACACAGCACACGTTCTGTGTTCAGTATAATATGCATCTCAAGGACTGCAGGGCACTTTTCATAAGAGGATTAATAGAATCTGTCCTGCTGGTTCTACTTATGTGAACACTGAATTATATTATTCTTAACCTAATGCAGGTTTTGTAAGTAACTCTCCGGTTGCAGAATACTTTTTGACTACTTGAAACAACAGGCCCAAGATTAATCAAATGTTAACAGCAAAAATTTAGTGAAAAGGAGGAATGAAGACAATAAAAGGAAGAAAAGAGTGAAGAAAGAAGAAATAATGCAGTAGGGAAAAAAGAATGGGAAAAGGGAAGAGAGATGGAAGGAAGGAAGGAAGGAAGGAAGGAAGGAAGGAAGAAGGTGAGATTAAGAGAATCGGATTTTAAAAAATGAATTTAAAATCTGTACTAACATTTTTATTGGTGGAATAGGGTAGTGATACTATTACCCATTAAACACTTTTATTTTTCTGACAAAGCACACACAGAAGTCCAGACGAATGTATAATCTTTTATCTGATTTGAGTTTCACCTTTGTATTCAGAAGGAGTCCTCAGGGAACTTGGCCGTCTGAAGTGGCTTTTCTATTTCTACTTAGTTTTTCTTCTCAGTTCCTTATGAGATCTTCATTTTCAACCCTTGGTATGATCACCAGGATAAGAGCAATTCATTTAATGTCATCTTGGTTTAATAAAACAAAACAAACAAAACCTCTACTTTGTTGCTGCCATGAGCACCAGAAAAGAACAATGCTTTACTCTAGGTTTTCAATGGTGGAGATGGTTTGCAATGAGATTTCCAGAACTTTCTATTAAAAGTAGGGTGCCTCAGGGTGGACATAAACTGCTAGCCTTTTTATTAGTAACCAACACTTAAATGCCTCTATGTCACATAGGCATTCCATAAAATGAAGGTAGAGTTGATATTAAGTACAGCACCTTTTATTTCTGTGGATAGCTCATTACAAAAAAAATGGCCATTAGTCATGCCATCATGACTCTCCACTTAGTCTGTGTTTTTAATGATATTATGGTAAAATATATTATCTTTAGAGTGAGTGTGAGAGTAAGGTTTATTGTGCCAACCTGGGAAATAGGAGCATGTGGGATTAATCAGGTAATGGTTTGATCAGAGGGCAGAGAAAACTGTCTCTGCTACACCTGTCCCTGTTTCTCTTGCTCTCTGCGTTTTTAGCCAGCTCTCTGCCTCAACCTGTGTGCTATAATACATGTGGGCCAAATCAGCCTATGGATGGTATTGCTTTACTTGTGCCTGAGGATGAGGGATACTATTGCTTTGCATTGCTTGAGTTTGAAAGCCATCTAGATCTGCTTCACTAAGCTCCAGTGCTGACTACTCTGCCTATTATTGACCCACCCTGCTGTCTGCTGCCTTCGGGCAGACTCTGTTGTGCCTGAGGAAAAATTTGCTGTCTGCTTCCTTGACCGTGGACCATGGCAAAGCAGGTCTGGAAGAAGCCTCAAGCTCTAGCAACATGATCTGTGGATTAGCTTCTATAATTGAGATTGTTCGATGCATGCAATCCAAGATAGTTAAACCCTTCAGATGGAAGAGCTGGCCGGGGCAGTGAGGGAAAGGGAACCAATAGCAACGATGACTCTATAACCCTACTGGAGGGGAACAAATAAGATTATTGTAGTTGAACGAGGATAGGAGCTATTGGATGGGGTAAGATGGGCTAAAATAATAATTATGTATCATAAAGATAAAGGTCCCTAGAAGGTCAGGTGGGGGAAGAAGGGTACAAGGAAGAGCTGATATCAAAGAGTTCAAGAAGAAAATGTTTGAAAATGATGGTGGCAGCAATTATACAATTATGCTTCATCTAATTGAATTATGGGTTAACTTCATTATGAAATAGATCAGAGTAAAAGGGAGTGCATCCATACCAAATTTTGAAAAGTGATCAGAACAGAAAAAAAATGTAATCACTCAGCTCTTTTAAGTTTGCAAAAAGTACAAATTGAATTTTTTTTATTATTTTTTAATAAAAATTATGTAGAAAGGTGCTCAAAATTGTTGGACTTCTGTAGTTATACACCATCAAATCAATTCTGACTCATAGTGATAGCTGATATGACAAGTGACCAGATTTTAACATTGGTAAAGCAGGACACCATTGACTGGAGGCGGGGAGCAATAAAGGGGATATATTCCCTTCCAGTTCTCCTGACATTCCCTAGCTTGTCGTGCATTCTTTCCAAAAGTTGGGACTTTTTAAAAGCACTGTGGGACACAGGGAAAAATTGTTTAAAATTGCCAAAAGCGGGACGTCTGGTCACTTTACAATTGTCTGGATTATAATTTTTGTGAGAAATCATTAGGTCATGTTCCAGAAGAGCCTTTAGGTGGTTTTAACTTATAATTAGCAGAGAGTGCTTAGTGATTAATTATTAACCCCACCAGAGCTACTCAATTGGAGATCCACTGGCTAGTTAATAAATAAATTCTGGGAAACATAGTCAGTGATTTTCAATGCGGTCAGTCTTTAATTGGATGGGCTAACTCATTCCTGAAGAGGTCAGAGGTGATGAGAAATCTGTCTGAAGTGAAATTGGGTCTAGTCTCTGGAGGAAAATTGTGGAGAACTCTCCAAAAGAAGCTTTCACACTCTCTGTTATCAAGCTTTTGCAGACTCATAGTGACCCCCACCCCATGCATTTCCGAGACTGTAACTATTCGTGGGAGTGGAATGCCCAGGCTTTCTCCCTCACAGCTCTAGGTGGTTTATAAACCGTCATGTGGATCGCAGGCCAAGCCCTCAAACCACTACATCACGAGGGCTCTGAGAGAACTCTAGTTCCTGTAAAATCAGTTTAAAAACATCTTCACAAATGATAGTAAAGATGACTCTCAGTCAATGTTCACTTTTCTGGTGTTTCTTTGGGGGGTTACTGGGTTACAATTCATGTGAAAATTCTTCAGGATATAGTTCTTTAGCCAAGACCATTCCTTGTATGCCATACCCATAGGCATTTCTCTGGCCATCAGTCTCTTGGCCTGGTTTCTGTCTTACTCAAAGTTATTTTAGGGCTACCAGTAAATATCCAATAGGCATGACACTACAAAAACCCTGAAACCAACGGCAGAAAGCTCTAATTCTAAGATCAGCTCACCTAAGTAAACACACAAAGGCAGCCCATTCCACAAGCCAGCCCCTAGACCAAAGGCTCTGAGTTTCAATTGCTCAGTGGACTGTGGAATCTACCACTCTCTCTCATGCTATGGCTCTTGGTTCTGTGTTTTCTGTACTTCTCTCCCTCTTCTGGTGTCAAGAAAGTACAATGTGGGGGGATTCTGAGATACAAATGAGGTGCTGCACACTTGGCTGTTCTCTTGCTAATAGTGAGATTTCCTTCCTCCCTGCTTTGAAGTTGGCTCATTGTATACTCACCATGATGGTAGCCACAATTAATCTTGCCAATAATCACTGACAACTGAAAAACAGCCCAGTCACTCTTTTCCCTGACCTCCTTACCAAGAGGGATCAGCATAATAAAAGTTGTTTGGTGGGAGGAACAAAGGCTGTGGCTATAATGGACATATTAAATAACTCGATGCAATGCAGGAAGCTTTCAAAGTTTAAACTGACTTCAGTTTATGTGATTCTGAAAAAGGGAACAGCAGCAAAGCAACTTAGCGTCCCCCAAAAAACACACTTTCCATTGAGTTGATTCTGCCTCACGATGACCACCATGTGTGTCACAGGAGAACTGTGATACAGAGGATTTTGAATAGTCATTTTTTTTCAAAGCAGCTTACTAGGAATGTCTTCCCAGATGTTCTGGATAGATTAGAACGCCAACCTTGGATTAGCAAACAACCATGTTACCCAGGTACACCACTCAGGGATTGTTAGTGACCCGAAGAGTCAGATTTTAGTTCTCAGTGACACCGAGATTTGTTGGAGGGAAATGCTTTGGAAATCTTAGTTTTTAATGTTGTTGTAGGTACAGAATGATTGAAAAATTGCTTAAAACAATAGGATCTAGTCCAATATGTGCTTAGATGCTGTCAAGTTCATTTGGAATCATAATGAGGCTACGTCCAACAGAAAGAATTACTACCTGGTCCTACACCATCCTGAACACTACTGCTATGCGTCTTGTCAGAGAACATCCTCTTCCTTGCTTCCCCTCTACTTTACCAAGCAAGATCTCCTTTTCCAGGCATGGATGTCTCCTGCTAATGTGTACATGTAAGATGAAGTTTCACAATTCTTATTTCTTATTTTAAAAGCATTTTACTGGGGGCTCATACAACTCCTACCAAAATCCATCCATCCATCCATTGAATGCCAAGCACATTTGTACATTTGTTGCCCTCATCATTCTCAGAACATTGGCCTTGAATCGGCTCCTCATTTTCCCCTCCCTCCCTTTTGCCCCCTTCTTCATGAGCCCTTGATAATTTTTAAATTATTATTATTTTGTGATATCTTACACTGTCTTATATTTCCTTTCACCCACTTCCCTGCTTTCCATACCCCAGGGAAGAAGTTGTATGTAGATCCTTATAATCAGTTCCCTCTTTCTATCCCCCACAACTCTTATTTCTAAGGAATGTTCTGTTTTAGATTTGTTTATTCTTTTAACAGTCCATGGTACTTTAAATATTCTTCATCAGCATGATAATTCAAGTGCATAAGTTCGTCTTTGGTTTATATTATCCAATGTACACCTTGTGGTTGGGTCAGTCAAACCTTACTCCTCAAAATAATATCGTTGCTTCCAAAAACTTACAGGGTTCTGTTGTAACATATTTATTCAACTCACTGTGATGTTTAATCTCTTGACAGCTGGTTTCAGGGACATAAAAGTGGATCTGTGTTAGATGATATCCTTAAAAACTTCCATCTTTTCTGTATTTATCATGACATTAACTACTGATGTAGAGGTGAGGATTTTTGTTTTCTTTACTTTAAGTTATATGCCATACTGAAGGTTGAAATATTCATTGGCAAGTACTTCAGTTCCTCCTCACTTTAAGCAAGTAAGATTGTGTCACCTACATATTGCAGGTGGCTAATAAATGTCCTTCTTATCTTGGTGCTGCATTCTTCTTTCATATAATCTACCTTCTCTGATTATGTGCCCAGCATGCAAATTGAATAAGCATGACAAGAGGATATAACCATGTTACACCTTTCCTGATATTAAACATGATCGTATACAAGGTAATGAAGCATTCCCTTATCCTTGATCACAATTCCATCTTGATCCATATCATTTCTGCATGTGTACAAGAACTGTTCTAGAATTCCAATTCTTCTCAAAATTAGTCAGTTAGTTATGATTCCCACAGTCAAATGCCTTTGTCTAGACAATTAACACAAGCCTGGGTGGACGTGGACTGCAGGGGGGTGGAGGGAAAAGCAAGTCAGCATCTTCCTGTATTCGTTGCTTTTGGCCAAGATTCACCTTATGTCAGAAATGATACTCATTGTGTCATGTCCTCTTCTGAAGTTGGCCTGATTTTCTGGCAATTCCCCTTCCCTGTATTGCTGAACAATTTTACTGGCACGTGATACCAATTATATTGTTTGGTCATTCCACTGAACCGTCTTTACTTGAAGAGGGTGGAAACAAGGATCTCAGTCAGTTGGCCAAGTAGATAGCTCCCAAATATAGTTAGGAAGCCTTCCTCCAAATCTGGCATCATGATCTTCTTCAGATGATCCAGCTTCTAGAGTCACTTGCTCAGCATATAGATTGAACAAGTTCAGCATATGGATTAAATATATGCAAATCTAATTCACACCTTTCCTGATTTTAGGATATAAGTATTATTTTCACTATGATTTCTTATGATTTGTTTTTTTTTTCTATGATTGCCTTTATAATAATAAAATGGTCTGGAATTTCCTTTCTACTCAATGTTATCCATAGTTTGTTATATCCATACAGTTAAATTGCATTTCAGTAAAATGCAAGTAAACACCCAGATTCTTTTTTCACACAGCTCCATCTGACATCAGCAATAATGTCCCTTTTCCTACATATTCTTTTGAATTTTGTCTCAATTTCTGTCAGGTATCTGTTCATGCCATTGTCCATGTCCAGCCATTTTTAAATTATCTTCAGCAAAGTTTTCTTGCATCCTATATGAATGATATTGTTCAATACTTTTTTTTTTTTTGCATCACTGTCTTCTGGTGGTCGTGGGAGCTACCCAGCCTTGCTGCTGCAGAATTTGAACCACCAAGCTAGTGGGCCGCAGTCCCGCACTCAACCACTACGCCACCAGGGCTCAGCCTGTTCAATACTTTTTGTACCTTTTAGGTCCCCCTTTCTTTGGAAAGGACACAAAGATTGATCTCTTCCAGTCTGATGACCATGTAGTTAACTTTCAAATTTTATGGCATAGATGAGTAGATATATCCAGTGTTTCAACTTTTTGACATGTTTTGATTGCTATTTTGTTGATTTCTGGAACCTTGTTTTGTTAATGCCTGTAATGTAGCTTGAACTGCTCCCACTATACCATCAGTTCTTAGTTGTACATTATCTCTTGAAATGCTTCAACATGGACCAAGTGACTCTGTGTCATATCTTCATTTGATGCTTCCTGTACAATTCAATATTCTTCTTCAATATTTCAATTCTAGGTTTGAAATTGTCTTTTCATTTTTTATCTTGAGATATGCTGAATGTGCCCTTCTCTTTGGCATTCTAACTTCAGATCTTTGCACACACAACTTTTTGTCAGCTCCCCTTTGAAAGTTTCTGTTCAACTCTTTTACTTCACCATTTCTTTCATGTGCATCAACTACTCAATATTTAAGTTTCAGAGTTTCTTCTGACATCCATTTTTACCTTTTTCTGTCATTAAGGTCTTCTTCCTTAGTGTACGGTGTTCTGGATGTCATCCCGTAGTATGTCAGGTCTTCAGATTTTAGTGTTTAGTATGTCAAATTAGTGCTTTAGATGTCCTCAAATATTAGGTGTATACTCTGACTCTCGTGGACTTGTTTTAATCCTCAGTTTCAATTTGAAATAGCATAAGAACAATCGGTAGTCTATCAAGATTATATTTTTTCACCATAAATATGCTCAGAAAACAATTTGAGAAGCTGAACTATATAAAGAAGAATGCAGCATCAAGATGGAACAAAGATTTATTAACAGCCTGTAAAATGCATACAAGAAATCTTACTTGCTGAAAACAAAGTGGTTATGTAGCATAAACTTCAGTATAAAGAAAACAGAAATCCACACAGCTGGATTACTAAGGAACATCACAGTGAATGAATGAAAATATATTAAAATTTTCAACAATTTCATATTAATTAGATCCACAATTAATTCCCATAGAAATAGTATTCGGAAAATCAAATCACATATTGCATTGGGATGATCAGCTGCAAATTTCTTTTTTCTTTTTTTTGGTGGCATCACTGCCCTGGTGGTAGTAGGAAGCCCAGCCTTGGTCCTGGAGAGCTGCTGCTGCATTTGAACCATCAACTCTTTGGGCTGCAGTCCCTTACACAACCACTACACCACCAGTGCTCAGCCTGCAAAAATTTCTTTAAAGAGCTATAAAGCAAAGCATTTTATTCTATTGTACATATACTAGCTGTGCATCAGAATCAACTTAGAGGCACTAAAGAATAGTAACAAAAGGATTTGAAGACTAAGGTGAGACTGACCTGTGCCTTACATATGCATGTGAAAACTGGACAGTAAAGAAGAATTGATGCATTTGAATTATGGTGTTGTCACAGAATATTGACTCTGCCACAGACTGCAAGAAAAATGAATAAATTTGTTTTGGATAATAGTATAGCTAGAATTCTCCTCAAAAGTATGAGCAGTGATGGTGACATTTCTTCTTCTGTACTTTGAACATATCATAACTGGAATTCTATGCCCAGAGTAGAAAGTCACATTTGATAAAGTATATGGTCAGTAAAAGGAACTCTCTGCAAGACAGATCAGCACAGTGACTGCAACAATGTACTGAACATAGCAGCAGTTGAGAAGAGGGTGCAGAGCAGGTGTTTCATCCTGTTGTCCTTGGGTCACTGGGTTGTAAATGACTGATAGTTCCTGAAAACACCAATAATATGTGTATATATGTATATCTATTTAATACAGATTATTTTAAAGCTTATTTAAATCTTTTTAAAAAGTGGTCCCAGCACGATTCTTGTATACAAAGCGGGTGCATAAGCAAATGTGATGAAGAAAGCAGATGGTGCCCAGCTATCAAAAAATATAGTGTTTGGGGTCTTAAAGACTTGAAGATAAACAGGTGACCATCTAGCTAAGAAGCAACAAAGCCCACATGAAAAACACACAACAAAAGGGAGGATGCATCAGGCATCAAAAAATAAAGAATCATATCAGTGTGAATGAGGGGGAGTGGGGACCCAAAGCCCATCTACAGGCAACTGGACAAGCCCTTACGGAAGGGTCTAGGGGAAGAGGAGTCAGCCAGGATGTGGTGTAGCAAGGATGAAATATACAGCATTCCTCTGGTTCTTAATTGCTTGTTCACCACCACCACCACCACTACCCGCTATCACTATCCCAAATCTACCTTACAAGTCTGGCACTGTACCAGAGGATGTACACTGGCACAAATCGGAATTGGAAACATGGGGAATCTAGGGCAGAAGAGCACCTCAGGACCAGTGGTGAGAAGGGTGATACTGGGAGGGTGGAGAGGAGGTGAGGGAGAAAGGGGGGGGGCTGATTTTAAGGATCTACATCTAACCTCCTCTCTGAGAGAGGGACGGCGAAGTGGGTGAAGGGAGACACTGGATAGTAGAAGATATGACAAAGTAATAATGAATTATAGATTATCAAGGTTTCAGGGGGGAGTGGGGAGTGGGGAGAAAGGGAGGAAAGTGAGGAGCAGATAGCAGGGGCTCAAGTAGAAAGCAAGTGTTTTGAGAATGATGAGGGAAACAAATGTACAAACGTGCTTGACACAACGGATGTGTGTGTGGATTGTGATAAGGGTTGTAGGGTCCCCAATGAAATGATTTAATTTTTTTTAAATGTCTTTTTCTAATCTGTTGGCAAATTGCCATGGAACTCAATTCAGACATCAGATATGCCAAAGTAATTATTCTTCTCTAGCCTTTGGATTAAACGCAAGTTCTATATTCCTTTAAAAAAGGATATGTGAAAAAGAAGTTATTTGAATATTTCCTTGACTTATCAGTAAATTTCATGTTCTTATAAAGCCAATTTATCAAGGGAGAAGAAAATCTCTTTTTAATGAAAGAAGACTAATGGAAATTCTCTAGAATTGGAAATAAACTAATCCCAGAAAACAACACAGTAACTAATAGAATATATCTTTAATATTGAAATGTCACAGTAAAGCTAAATTGAATTCTAAATATAATAAAAATTACCTAAAATAAGTGGAAATATCTAAAAAATACTGTCAAGTTTGCATATGAAACAATATTTGATTTAACATGGGAAAATATCTCTAAATGAGTCATTTGGTATTGGGTAAGGGTTTCAGTGGAAGATTCAAACACTACAGTTTGATTTTGGGATTTGAATATGAATGTAAAATTAAATTTAATGTAAGAAATATGTTTACTGATAAGCAAAATAGAAACAAATGTGATATGACCATAGAATCTTATTGATGTGGCCTACCCAAGATGTATTTGTTACTGTCTACCTGTATTTTAAAATTTCCCCACTGTGTACTTTGAAGATTTATGAATGTGCTCCCCTGTCCTGAATGGTATTTGATTGGAACTCAGTTTAGAGAGACATAAAGAGTCTTAGGCATAATACCAAGTTACTATCAATGATCATAGAGAACACCAGACAGATGTGGACAGATGGCTTCCTTGACAAGGATTAGAAGGATGAGTACAAGACTGGGGGAATGGGAGGTAGAAATGGGGTTTCATTTGATTCTACTTTCAGTCTATTGTTTTGCTATGATATAAAGTTCATTCTTGGCATCCCAGTCATCCCTATCGGTTCCTGAGAGCCTTACTGGAAAGTTAAAAAGAGAAACAAAAAAACAGAATATTATTTGTTTTTGCATTCTTTCTATATGTTTTTTTGTAGATTATGTCAACAGAGTCATAACAAGAGGAATAACCACATTTAAGTCACGGCATAAAATTTAAAGACATCCTAAGACATTGTTTTTCCACATTGACGTTTTTGCCTTTTCCTCAATGTCCACTCCATGTTCAGAGTTATGAACTGGAATGATGAAATCCAAACCTAATGATTCAATTTAAAAATAAATGTATTATTTCCTATGTTAATGAGTACATATCAGTGTAGGGCTTGTTTTAAATCTAATACATTTGTGATATAAAAAGAATAGACTAGATACAGAAGCAAATAAACAAATGGAGAAAAACTGATTTCATGTGTAGTTCACTGAGAAAATGAAGAAGTTTAAAGAGACAAGGAATTTTCTCCAGAGTCAACAAATAAATTTTTCCTACAGCCAGCTCCCTGAATTAGACTTCTGATCTCTCAATCATTGGGAAAAGAAATTTATGTTCTCTAAAGTTAAATGTGTGGTATATTTATCATACTGGAACTAATAAATAAGGCAGTATATATTTAGATACATTACACTTAAGTCATTATGGCAGAATGATATGATTGGAATAGGTATTTTATAGATGGTATGATTTGTTTTCAGTTTACTATCCTATTACAAAGAAGAATTAAGTAACTGACCTCACTATAGATTCTTATCTGAGACCTGTTGTCTTCAGAGGACACTGTGTCTCCATCAGCAAAAGGGAATAGTAGGATCAGGATGTTTAAATATAAAAGCACAAAACATTATAGATGTAAGGAGTCCTGGTAGTGCTGTCCATAAGTCTTGGACTTCCACAGCAGTTCAAACCCATCTATGAAGGGACACATTGGAGAGGGGGTGATATAACAAAATAATAACAATTTGTAAATTATTAGGGGTTCATAGGGGAGGGGGGTGACTAGAAAGGGGAAATACGGGGAGCTAATACAAGGGGTCTAAGTAGAAGGAGGATGTTTTGAGAATGATTATGGCAACAAATGTGCAAATGTGGTTTGCATACAATGATGTATGTATTGATCGTGATAAGAGTTGTATGAGCCCCCAATAAAATGATTTATTAAGACAAAGAAAAGAACTAAGAATCTGAAAGAATCAAAATAAAGTTATAGGTAAACTAGGAATAAATCTCAACAATTGCAAAATCCAAAAATAATAAAGATTTGCATCCTTGGAAACCTACATAAGTTAACTATGAGTCAGAATTGACTGCATGGCAGAAGGTTTGGTTTGTGGGCTTGGAAAAAGTTAAACATTAGACAGAGAGGCATGCAGGTTTAACTCACTTTTGCTACAGAAAATAGTGTATTTTATCTCTGCAGTGAAGACAACAAATTACTTTCAGAACTTCCTACAATGATAAGTCAGAAATGTCTTAAATCTTATATAAATTTTCACATAATGTAACAATGAATCAGTTACCTCTATCAACTTTTGCATAGATTTTAAAAGATGTCTGCAATATCACTAACAACTTGTCATCCTGATTTTGTGTGAGAATTTTCAAACACATATCCTTCATCCTGGTTATATTGACTTATGTCGCAATACAGAAAAGATTTAATTATCAGCACAGTTCACTGTTCATTTAGGAAAATATATGAATCTGCAACAAGCCATTTGACCTATGTGAGCCTCAACTTCTCCCTTAATATTTCCTTACAGCATTGTTATGAAGATTAGATGGATTGAGAAGTAGACCTTAAACTTTTGAGATGAAGTCTATTTTGTAGATGACATATGTAAAAAGCATGCAGCAGTAATAGGTGCTGGCAAAAATTGTGTTTATTTTTTAATATTTGCATGAAATTCAAAGGTTACTAATAGGTTATCTTAACATTAACAAAGGAGGAAGAAAATTTAATGATGTTTTGTTGGGTATGCCACTGTTGTTGGTTACTGATGTTCATTCCTGTTAGGTAAGCATTTAACATGACTTCAGTGATATCACAGGTAATGAGTGAGGCTCTCATGTTTTACCTGTCATTGCTTGTGGCCTGCTTCCTGGCACGTTCAATCCCTGGCACTGTGAGATTGTTTGAGGCGTGGATAAGAGTGACAGGTGTTTACAATATGATCCATAAAAAACTCAACTCACTGCCATCAAGTCGCTTCTGATAGATCTGCTATTGTGAGTCTCTGAGAGGAATTCTTCACGAGATTAAAAGGCCTTGTCTTTCTCTGGAGGAGCAGACGGTGATTTCCTACTGCTGTCCTCCAGATGAACAGCCGAGCGTTTTTTACCAATTTGGATGTATCCAGAGCATCTATTAAAGACAGTTAAATGTAAGTTGAAGTCATTCAGCGAAACACTTATAATGTTGGGTTTTCAAATTTTAAAAGACAAGCAATAGCATCACTGGTGATGGCTAGTACTACTTTACATATCAAAACTATCACACTTATTTAAATATCAGATAAAATTGAAAGTGTGATTTGGCCTTCTCACAAGTTTCCTTTATTTTGGAATTGGGGGTAAATATTTCTTAGTCACTGCATTCAATATTGCCTCCCATGGAAAAAAAATCTGCACCATGACTTGGGACTTAGATGATTAGTTTTGCCTCCAATGACACTCTATTCAGCATTACTGTTAGCAGATTGACATATGAAAATAATTTAATATGTAAATGTGGAAAATATGTGTCATATATTATTTACAAGTACTTAGAGATTTAGATGGAATGCATGGAACTTCCTTTGAAATATACTATGACGACTTTCTCGTAAGTTTGCCATTTCATGAGATTACATCAGGTGAAGGGTTGCCACCTAAGTGTAGATGTAAGTGAAGTGATGAAAACTTCAGGCATGTGACCCTCTTTCCACTTGCATTGTGTAATTATCTGTTGTATACAATTTTAATTAACACCATTCATAATTTTTCTAAAAACGTCACCTTGGTTATTTTTGCAAAGTACTAATAGCACAATCTTGTAAATAAAGTTCAGTAAATAGTTTCCATGTGACACGTTAGAGTACAAGAAAGTGGAGAGTTATAATCTTTAATTATTTTAGTTGAAGAAACAGTGAGAATCAGGGTTTTTTTTTTTTAGAGAGGCTATTATTTTCACACCTTTGTTCAAAATGGAGTTAAGACTGGTGTCATATTTATCTTGGACAAAACAATTAGGGTGTAATTGGAGATGCTTAAATGCCCTCGTTGATGAATGCATTCAGAGGTTTTGTAATAGGATGCTGGTAAAGAGTCCATTTCCACCCATATCAAATGATGTATGCAGAATACCATTACTGCAGGGGGTCTGAAAGCTTTGACCCTTCAGAAACAGATTGTCAAGGCTTTCATGTTTATCTAGGTAGGTTTGAACCATGAGCGTTTTGACTAGCAGTCACTTGCATATCCATGTGCACCACCCAGGCACCTTTGGAATGGAATACCAAAATAATTTCAAACAAACAATGGCCCAGTAACTGACTTGGGATGGTAAATTAAAATATTCCTGCTTGACTTGGGGGGGGTCTAATCTTAATAAACTTCAAATAAAATAAAACAAACAAATGCATGAACAAGTTTTACCTATTCTTGAAATCAATGCTTTCGCACTTTTTCAGCATCGGCACAGGAGGTCATGACGACCGTTAAGGTGCCATAGACTGTCTTTGAGTGGAAAACGGAGTTAATAATCTGTCTTTTTCTGGTGGTATGCCACTCCATTCACTTTGCAACTCTACTATAAATTCTCCAATATTTCAGCAGAAAAGACTGGCAAAATTGAACATCTTGTTCTCCAAGAAGTCCTAAACCAATTTGGTGTTTATTCAGGACTTCTATTGAACCTTTCCTAAATTTGTTAAGGCACAAATAAAAGTAAGAAGACTTGAAAATGTATTCACTAGGTCCATTTATTTCTATTACACAGGCTTTGTATAATACTGCTCCGTCTAACTCACAACACTGTCAGAAAATTTCATAATGAACATATAAATTATAGTTCGAGTCACTACATTTATTAATTCTTCTCAGACATTGAACCCAAAGCTTTTTAAACATTGTGGTGGTCATAATCTCCTGTTAACTTGATGAAGTGGTGGAGTCTAGCCTGTCAGTCAGGTCACATGCAAAGAAGTCTGGGTGGGCATGACCTCCTTCTGAGGAAGAACTCCTGTTGTGCTTCCTAGAGGTGACGTACACTATCTGCTTCATCTCCCTGCTGACAAGCCAGATGGAGCTATGTTGATGGAGCCAGAGTCCTGGAACTAGGGGAAATCTCATGGAGACCCACACCAGTGCTGAGATGCTTCCACCAACACTGAATCTACACAACTTTCCACCCACTGGCCTGTGATCTTCCTGCATCTGGCATCATTGCATGTGTAGCATGAGTTTGAATAGGAATACATAGACTGGTATCAGACATGTGGGCAAATATCAGACTTATGGACTTGATCTGGATGGGGCTGGCATGTTTTCTTAATATACATTTACTCTGATATAAAGCTCTTTCTTACACACAAATGATTGTATATGCATTTGCTTCTCTAGCCAACATAGACTAGCAAAAATATCATGTAAAGGATTATTGTTCTCTCTTTTTTTCCTTGTAGAGGGAGCTTGATTAAGAAAAGTTTCACTTCCTTTTCCCTTCATCAGGATTGTTTTGAGTACAAAGCACCTCCTCTTGCCAAGGTGGTAGGTCGGGTGGGAAAGGTTCTGCTATGATAAAGAGGTTTTCTGTCCAATGTGACCATCCATTCAGAGGGTCACCCTAGTTTTAGTATAGTATTAGCAGAGAATGACATCAATACAGCCTTCACAGAAATAAAGGCGATATGTTTGCCTATCTCTTCCTGTATTTTAATTTAGGTTGACAAAGAAACTTGCTATAAATGCTTTCCAATACAAATATACAAAAAAAAAAAGCAACTGCCAGTAAGTCAATTCCCCCTCTTACAAACCATATAGGATGCAGGGGAGAGGCTATGAAGGGTTTTCACACCTGTAAATCTTTACTGAAGCACACAGTCCCATATTCTGCTGGATTCGAACCACTGACTTTTCTTTGGCAGCTCTACAACTAACTCACTATGCCACTAGGACCCCAAACCTCAATACACAGCATTGTACTTCATCCCTTACATTTGTGTAACGTAGTTGTTAGGTACCATCACGTCAATTTCAGCACATAGAGACCATTGGTACAAAAGGAAAGGAAAAATAAAAACATGTCTTGTGACAGCATCACAATTGTTGTCTTGAGTCTGCATTTGGACACTGTTGTCTCTCTATTTTACCAAGCAGGCTGTTTTAGGGTTTTTTTTCCCAAAAAAGGCTATTTTCTCCTGATAGCATGTTCAAAGTATGTGAAATGAAGTCCTGATATCCTCTCTTCTTTTGTGTGTGGGGGTCATCACTGCCTCTGGGGGTCGTGGGAGCTACCCAGTGCTGGTCCTGAGAGCTGCCACTGGATTTGAACTGCCAAGCCCATGGGTCACAGTCCCGCACTCAACCACTTACACCACCGGACTCAGCCCTCATATGCTCTCTTCTAAGGTGCATTATGACTATACTTTACCCAGCACAGGTATATATGTTCTTCTAGCTATTCATGGACTTTCAAAATCCTTTTAAGCACCTGTGTTAGTCCAGGTAGACTAGAGGAACATATTCATAAACATGCATATGGATATAAGGGAAAGATTATATGCAAGAGGAATGGAACATTGAGAAAGCATCCCAACCCAGTCCAGTACAAGTCTCATTCAAAATAGCCAATACCAGTTTATTTTAGCTCACTAATTCTTATGATATTGATATTTATGAATTCCTTTTCATTTTTGACAACGTCTAACTTTCCCAGTTTCATACTTGATACATTCTAATTCTTAATGGAGGTCGACAGTTGTTTCTTCCCATTTTGAATCATACTCCATCAATAAATGAAGTTCCCCAGAGTTTTAATCCACTTTGAGGAGGCAGATCAGCTTCAGTCAAGTTTTAAGCTCCTTCCAACGTGAGACATCTTTTGGCACTATATCTGACAATGTTTCACTGTTATTCTTAATGTCAGTTAAGAATTTCTCATAAGGGAATACCTATTCCACCTATTGGTGGAATAAACGACAATTTTCTGATGCTATTCATTAGGGTTTAAGTGGCTATTTTTTTAGAATTATATAGCCTTTACCTTCTTCATAGTCTTTTCTTAGCTTGTAAGCTCTCTTGAAACTAGTTGAAAGTATGGCAAATTGATGACAAGTTGGTGAAGAATTCAGTGGTATCAAATTGGTTCCAACTCACTCAGACCCTATTTGCAACACAAGGCAAAACTGCCTAAGTCCTGCACTATGCTCATAATCATTGCTATATTTCATTCCATTGTGATGGCTACACTAATATTTCTCACTGAGGATTTTTAATTTTTTGCCAAGTGAAACAAGGCAAGAGAGTGAAGTGGAAATTTGAACAAGGCAGATTCAGAGTCCATGACAAAATCTTAGGACTACATTTCCAAGAGTCCCTTGCTCTATTCCCCCTCCCCCAAGTTAGCAAAAATGTACACATCATTGCTTTTACGTGGCTTCGACCTTTAGTGACCCTATGAACAATAGAATGAAACACTGTACTGCATCATCCTTCCAATTGTTCCTATGCTTGAGTGCAATGATGCAACCACTGTTTCAGTCCATCTTTTTGAGGGCTTTTCTCTTACTTTTGTTGCCCTCCCACTTTACCAAATATGATGTCTTTCTCCATATATTTATCTCTCCTGACACTATGTCCTAAGTGTGTAAGAGGCAGTAAGGACATCGTTGGCTTCAAGGACAATCCTGGTCTTACTTCTTCTAATACACATTGATTTGTCCTTTTAGCAGTTCATGGCACTTTCAATATTCAATATTCTTCTCCAGCACCATGGCTCAAATGCAAATTGATTCTTTTTGGTCTTCCCTATTCAATGTCCAAGTTTCACATGCATATGATGCAATGGAGAATACCACGACTCGGGTCAGGCACCTTTAGTCTTCAAAGTAGCATCCTTTTACTTCAATACTCTAAAGAGGTCTTGCTAAGGGATCATCAGGGGAGGAGGTGGAAGGACTCCATGAGGGGAGGAGAGCTGACACCAAGGGCTCAATAGAAAATAAATGTCTACCATTTATTTGATGACAACTTATGGGAAAATGTGCTAATACAACTGATGTATGGATTCTTAAAAGAGTTGTAAGATCCCTCAATAAAATGCTTTGTTTTGTCTTTTAAAAGAGATATTACTCAGCAGATGTACCTCAAGCAGCTTGCCTTTCGATCTCTTGAGTATATTGCTTTTCGGCCTTTTGTTTAAGATCCAGTGTGATCATTTGAGTGCTGCTTCCCTGAGCATTGACTATGGAAGCAAGGAAGACAAAATTCTTCATAACTTCAACCTTTTCTATATTTATCATTGTGTTACATAATTGTGAAGCGGTCTATTAGTGCGGATTTTGTTCTTCTTTACTTTGAGCTGTAATCCATACTGAAGGCTGCACTCCTTGATCTTCATCAGCAAGTGCTTCAATTCCTCCTCACTTTCAGCAAACAAGGTGGTGTCATCTGCATACAGCAGGGTGTTAATAAGCCTTCTCCCAAAGCTGTCACATTCTTCTTCATCTAATCTAGCTTCTCTGTGCACAGAAAAGTTATTTGTATTTTCATATTTAATAAATCATTTTATTGGGGGCTCATACAACTCTTGTGTTGAACAGGGTTCTCTGGAGAAACAAAACCAGGACACGAGTAATTCTCTTTATATATTTATATAGGTAGATGGATATATAAGATAAGAAATAAACAGTTAACTAATCTAAAAAGCAATACAAATGGCTTGGTGCAACTCACTTGCGTGAGACAGCTAGGAGACTGGCAGTCCTTGGAGTCTTGAGGGCTGCCGACTAGTCCTCTATAAAGAAATTCAAGTTATCAGGCCACAGGTAGCAAACAGCAGAGCAGTTCACTAATAGACAGCCAAATGTTGACAGAGTCCAACAGTCCCCAGTTCAAGAGATGTATATTTCAGGAGTGTGGTGAAGCAGGGTTTCAAGGAACCTCAACTCACAGCAACACAGTCCACCAATTAGGTGTCCCATGTGTAGTGTAACTTGGAAATCAAGGCACAGAATGAACAAGGCAGCCGGTTAGTCCAAAGATCCAAGAGCAAGAGGGCAAAAACGGGGTGCGCCAAGACATTTCTCTCTCTGCCCTTCAATTGATCTCCTATGTTCATTGGCCATGCTGTCACAACAGACCTACCTATCCCCTTTGGCCATGTTAGCACAACAAGCTTACCTATCACAATTCTTATCATGATCATTACATACAACAATTGCATGAAGCCCACATTTGCACATTTGTTTCCATCATCACTCTTGAAACATCCTCCTTCTACTTAGGCTCCAGGTATCAGCTCCCCATATTTCCCCTCCCTCCCCACTTCCCCATGAGCCCTTAATAATTTACAACTTGTCATCATTTGTCATATCATTCACTGTCTGAAGTGTTCCTTCACCCACTTCCCTGTTGTCCATATGTTAGAGAGGAGGTTATATGTAGATCCCTACAATTAGTTCCCCCTTTCTACTCCACCTTCTCTCCACTCTCCTAGTATCACCACTCTCACCACTGGTCCTGAAGGAATCATCTATCCTGAATTCTCCATGTTTCCGGCTCCTTTCTGTACCAGTGTACATCCCCTGGGTTAGTAAGATTTGTAAAGAAGAATTGGGATCATGACAGTGGAAGCCAGAGGAAACATTTAGAACATTTGTTACGCACACTGGGGTAAGAAATACTAAGGCAGATCAAGCTGACTGGAAAGGATTTCTTCCTGAAACCAAGCAAATAAACAAACAAACCCAAACTCATTGCCGTGGAGTTGATACTGACTCACAGTGAATCTATAGTGCAGGTACCGCACCCCCGAACCTGTGAGATTCTGAGACTGTAGCTGCTAACTGGGGTAGAAAATTCATTTTGCTTTCCTGGAGAAGCTGGTGCTTTCAGCTGCCAATCTTAAGGATCACAGCCTAACATGTCACTGCTAGCCCACGGGTCACCTTTTCTGAATTGCGTTATCTTGCTGAGCTCTATGTCCTCCCAACGCAAATCTTTCTTTTGGTAAGACAAGTACCTGAATTCCTATAGTACAAGCACAATGTTCTTCTCCAAATACTGAACTGTTCTCTCCATATACCATGCTCAAGATTTTTGCGATAAAGCCTTGCTATCCTTATTTAGTAGAAGTACTTAGCTACACTTATTTTTTTTTAATTGTTAGCTCCTCTGGTAGTCCATGGCACACTCAGTATATATGTTAGCAACATAATCATTCAAATGCATAAATATTCTCGGTGTTTCTTATTCAATATCAGCTTTCCCATGGGTATGAAATGATTCAAGGATAGCATAGGTCAAGTGCCCTTTAATCCTCAAGGTGGTATCCTTATTAGGAACTAGCATATCTGTTAGTTACATGGTATTACTTTCATTTGACATGTATGAAAAGCATGGTTTTAAAAGGCCAACTAAGTTACAAATTTCCAAATTTATAATCAAGTTATAATAATAAATATAAGTGCAGTAAGATTCCACTTATGCATAGAGCTAGACAATGTACGCTTATGGGATCTTTATAATTTTTGTACTAACTCTTAAAATTCTTATAATGCACTTGTTGAAAAAGAAAAGTGCTTTTTAGTAATATTTAGTAACTGACTCATCATGCTACCTGAGTGAGGATATTATAACCTAACAGCTAAGGCTAAATTGATTATTTTGTGGAATATCCACTGAACCTGAACGCAAGTGCCCTGAGACATAGATTAAAAAGAGGTGTATATTTCATATAATAGATAACATACATAGGACACATGTACTGCTTATAATAAATTTGTGAAATTTATCACAGGGACACCCAAGCCTATTAAGGCCTACTAAATATAACTTTAAAGTAATGCTAATTCAGAAAGAAGAAAAAAAGTATGCATCATCTGTCGACATTTTGATAGCCTGTGATACGTGTAACCAATTGTTCTTATTTACATTAATTTGCATTGTGAAAAGCAATTTTACAGTTTCAGTCAGACTTAATAGGCAATTTGCAGCTGAGTGCCTAATGGCATAGTTACTTAAGCCTGCCCCAGGGGAGCTTTCTAGAACTGATATAAGGCTAAACCTTTTAAATGTTCAATTGAACATCTTTAAAAGTCAAAAAGTCTTCAGCTATTAGACCCAGTTTGCATTTACTTTGTCATTTTAGATGCTGCTGCTAAAGACTACCTCCTCCAAAAAACTGAAAATTGAACTCACTGCCATATGGTTAGGGCCAACTCACTGTCACCCTATCGCGTAGCAGAGAACCGCTGTCCATCTTTGTGGGAGCAGAGAGCCACTCTCTCCACAGAAATTACATGAAGGTAACAATGCAATGCATAACCCATTATGCCACCAGGACCAGGACTCCTTGATTCAGTCCCAGAGACTATTTCTCTTGGTAAGCTATATTTTGCATTCTAAAACAAGATTTAAGAATAATGCAACTACCAAATTATTACTGGTGTAAGTAGGAAGTTGGCCTTTGGTTCATAGAACTTGAGACATTTTCTAAATTTAGAACAAATCATATATGTATATAAAACAGTGATATATTTGTTTTACTTTAGGCATAAAAATGTAATGTATGACAGAACTAACTTATATTTCTATAGGTATATCATTCAGCAAGTTTTTTCACATAGCCATCTTACTTAGTTCTTACTTAGTTCATACTCATTTATAATTTCATTCTCTTCTTTCTTCTAAGTGAATCCAGTCTAATTCCAGATACATAATAAGCATTTTTTAAATACTGATTTTTTTAATCACTATGAGTTAGAATAGGCACTGTACTACAATGCTCTGTGAAAGGATAGAAAATCCAGTTAAATATTGACTATATTTGCTCTCTATGTCAGTAACATAATTTACTTGTTGCTCTCTACTCAAAGTGAAAGGTCACTTTTATTTGATCAGAGAATCTGTTCCATCCATTGCAGCTGACTGTACCAGAAGAGTTCAAACAATGAAAGTCACGATGAAAATTCTGCTCAGTTTTTCTATGAAGAGATAGATGAATTAAATTGATAAAAGTACTT